>RCUC01053006.1:0-11633 GCA_003697995.1 Taxidea taxus jeffersonii | reverse complement strand
GTACTTGAGGAACTATAAAACATGCATGAAGGAAATTGAAGAAGACACAAGATGGGAGACCATTCCATGCTCATGGATCAGAAGAATAAACATTGTTAAAATGTCTATACTGCCTAGAGCAATCTACACTTTCGATGCCATTCTGATCAAAATTCCACCAGCATTTTTCAAAGAGCTGGAGCAAACAATCCTTAAGTTTGTATGAAAACAGAAAAGACCCCAAATTGCTAAGGAATGTTGAAAAAGAAAAACAAAACTGGGGGCATCACGTTGCCCAATTTCAAGCTTTACTACAAAGCTGTGATCACCAAGACAGCATGGTACTGGTGCAAAAACAGACACATAGACCAGTGGAACAGAGTAGAGAGCCCAGATATGGACCCTCAACTCTATGGTCAAATAATCTTTGACAAAGCAGGAAAAAATATACAGTGGAAAAAAGTATTTAATAAATGGTGTTGGGAAAATTGGACAGCTATGTGTAGAAGAATGAAACTTGACCATTCTCTTACACCATACATAAAGATAAAATTGAAATGGATAAAAGACCTCAACATGAAGCGGGAATCCATCAGAATCCTAGAGGAGAGCATAGGCAGTAACTTCTTCAACATCGGCCACAACAACTTCTTTCAAGATATGTCTCCAAAGGCAAAGGAAACAAAAGTGAAAATGAATTTTTTGGACTTCATCAAGATCAAAAGCTTCTGCACAGCAAAGGAAACAGTTAACAAAACAAAGAGGCAACCCACGGAATGGGAGAAGATATTTGCAAATGACAGTACAGACAAAAGGCTGATATTCAGGATCTATAAAGAACTCCTCAAACTCAACACACACAAAACAGATAATTGTGTCAAAAAATGGGCAGAAGACATGAACGGACACTTCTCCAATGAAGACATACAAATGGCTAACAGGCACATGAAGAAATGTTCATCATCATTAGCCATCAGGGAGATTCAAATCAAAACCACATTGAGGGGTGCCTGGGTGGCTCAGTGGGTTAAAGCTTCTGCCTTCGGCTCGGGTCGTGGTCCCAGGGTCCTGGGACCACATGGACTCTCTGCTCAGCGGGGAGCCTGCTTCCCGCCCCCTCTCTGCCTACTTGTGGTCTCTGTCTGTCAAAATAAATAAATAAAAAAAAAACAAAACACAAAACCACATTGAGATACCACCTTACACCAGTTAGAATGGCCAATATCAACAAGACAGTAAACAACAAGTGTTGGAGAGGATGTGGAGAAAGGGGAACCCTCTTAAACTGTTGGTGGGAATGCAAATTGGTGCAGCCACTTTGGGAAACAGTGTGGAGATTCCTTAAGAAATTAAAAGTAGAGCTTCCCTATGGCCCTGCAATCGCACTACTGGGTATTTACCTCAAAGATACAGATGTAGTGAAAAGAAGGGCCATCTGTACCCCAATGTTCATAGCAGCAATGGCCACAGTTGCCAAACTGTGGAAAGAACCAAGATGCCCTTCAACGGATGAATGGATAAGGAAGATGTGATCCATATGTACTATGGAGTATTATGTCTCCATCAGAAAGGATGAATACCCAATTTTTGTATCAACATGGACAGGACTGGAAGAGATTATGCTGAGTGAAATAAGTCAAGCAGAGAGAATCAATTATCATATGGTTTCACCTATTTGTGGAGCATAAGGAATAACACAGAGGACATGGGGAGATGGAGAAGAGAAAGGAGTTGGGGGAAATTGGAGGGGGAGACAAACCATGAGAGACTATGGACTTGGAGAAACATACTGAGGGTTTTGGAGGGGAGGGGGGTGGGAGGTTTGGTGAGCCTGGTGGTGGGTATTGTGGAGGGCACGTGTGGCATGGAACACTGGGTGTGGTACATAAACAATGAATTCTGGTACATTGAAAAGAAATTTAAAAAATAATAAAATAAAATAAAATGGCAAAAACAGTATGCAATCTTCAGGACAGATGATGGCATGGCACGGCACAGTATTTTGATCCATTCACCAGGCACCCGTTGGCAGCCTAGGATGCAATGGGGAAAGGTAGTGGCGCCGGCACCCATCCAGGGCCTTTTATGGCAGGAATGCCTTCCCAGGGAAGGCAGGATTGTGATCAATAGCAATGTCTTGCTGAGGGACGCCTCTGGTTGCTTTTGACACACAGGAACTTCTGACATATCCTGTGTGGGACACCACCCAGGAGTCAGGGGGGATTTGATAATGGACTTTCTTTACTTTTCTGGGAGCATAGCCTCAGTAGGCTTCTTCAGTTCCCAAGGACTCTACTTTGGAGTGCCTTTTAACTCACTGGAAATAATTTGGATTGCAAAACTTAGGAAAGTACTGAACCCCTGTAACACTGCATGCCCTCAGTGGGATCTATCAGTTAGATCTCCTTTGCAGGAAACAGGGCAAATGGAGGTAGGATACCTTCATTGCTCATACCTAGGCTTTCATTGCTCTATACCAGGACCCCAACCTAAGGGCCTTTTGCAGAATGTGTTTGCCTGCATGAGTCAGCTAGTAAACTCCCTCCTGACATATTGGATGATAATTATGTAAATAAGCCTTCTTCTAGTAAACCCAGTTTGCTGGACGATACAAAGGCCATCCCTAGCAAAGGAGACTCTGACTTTATCTCTCTATGTTCCTCCTAAGAGATGTGAGGGCTTCTCCTTCACTCATTTCCTGTGTTAATGACTATAACTGGAGCCAACTGGGGTTAGTCTAACTCAAGATGGAGACTTTAAGGAATGTTCCCAAGCAGCTGCCAAAACTCCCTTTGTTTTGGGGAAATTCCCTGTCTTCTCTGGCCTGACGTGGGCTGACTAGCCCCTCTCCCCTTGTTGGTGGGAAAGCATGGAGTCTGCTCCTCTTTTGGAGCTGATGAGCTCTAAAACCAGAAATCCTTTCTTCGCCTTCTTACAGCACTTTGTTTCTTCTGTCTCCCCCTTCTCCTGTTTCTGCACCAACATGGGTGTGGCCTGCATGACTGGCCTCTAGACCATGCACCAAGGTTCCTTCTCTCTTCACTGTCAAGGAGCAAGAAGAGCACCCCTTGGACCTAACACCCCCCACTCCAGATTTCCCCACCCATATCTCAGGTAAACACTGAAAATGGGGTGGGCCCAGGTGGAACATAAATCAGTATTTAAACTAAGTTAAGTTTGTTGGTTGAATTAAGACAGGCATGTCTTTGAAGTTACAGCAGTAAATGTGAAACTTTTATTCTATCAAGGTTTACTGAAGGTCAAGTAACCTCATGTTACCTCTGTTGGGTTGTTAGCAAAAAATGACTAAACTGATGGTTCATTGTCTGTCTCAAAGTTTTCATGGATAATTGTTAAAATAGCTTTCAAACTCTTTGGTAACCTGAAAGTTCATCAAGTTTTGCTTGGATGACAAATAGAATTAAATTTGTTGGCCATCTAGGTCTTTTCCAAATAGGACAAAGTGCTAAAGCATTGATTACTGGACATAGGTTTGTAATTTTGACTTACTGCAAAGAAACTAAGAATATTTAAATATGTAAATATTTAAATTAAATATGATAAACATGTTTTGTGTTTAACTGATTCATAAATTTGCCATTTAAAGAATTCTGTTGGGACGCCTGGGTGGCTCAGTTGGTTAGGCAGCTGCCTTCGTCTCAGGTCATGATCCCAGCATCCTGGGATCAAGTCCCACATTGGGCTCCTTGCTCGGCAGGGAGCCTGCTTCTCCCTCTGCCTCTGCCTGCCACTCTGTCTGCCTGTGCTCATTCGCTCTCTCTCCCTCTCTCTGTGACAAATAAATAAATAAAATCTTAAAAAAAAAAAGAATTCTGTTGTAACAGTTCACAATTGGTTTATACTTAACTGACTAAAGTTTTTCTAAGAATACAAAATTCTGGTAACTGTAACTAAGACTGATGGAAATAAGGGAAACAACTCTGTACATGGAAAAGTAGGAGATATGTAAGAAAGATAAGCAATGGAAATGCATTTTGTTGAGGAGATGGTTGTTTGGAAAGAAATGGCCTGGGACACAATCCAAATGCAAAGGAAAGTTGTAGAAGGTTTCCGATGTGAAAACTTTGCAATGGAATTTTAGGTATGGTCAGGATGGACTAAGATTGAAATGAATTTTAAAAAGACACTGGTATAGAAAGTCTGCTTTCTCTCTGTTCAAAAAGACAAAGTTTTCTTAGATTAATTGATCTGCTGTTAAGAAGAAAATATAAACAGTTTCCTTTTTGCCTGTCCAGAAAAACCATTTTCCATATTTTGCCTATATCAGGTCTTTAACATCCTTAATTATTTTTAGGCATGTGCTTTAAAACTTTATAAGATTTTAGCAAATGTTGACAAGACTTAAATTGTAAATGAAATCTCTTTAACTCATTAGGCCTTTGTGGTGTTAAGTTCTAGATTTGATTGTCCTTAAATGTCTGTTGTTTACCTAAGCTAGACAACTTGAGGCAACGGAGTAACTTGCCCTAAGGTTTAGGCGCACCCTGCTGATTTCAGTGGACCCAAGGCTGGGCTCTCCTGGACAGCCATGGCTTACCTCCGCCCTGCTGGAACAACAATAGGAGACCAGGGACAACTGACTGGATCCACCCTTCAAACCAGGTAAGCCCCCATGCCACTGTCTGAGTCAGACCCATCTATCAGAATGGAAGGGGAGAGTGATCACCTCCCATTAGCCAGGGATGCCCAGAGGGGGTGTACAAACTGTTTGAATCCGAGGAATGTTTCAATATATGAGTGTGTCTGTATGGCTCCACTGCTTCAGCTCTGAGTCTGAGTGGGCTGTACCCTGAGTCTCGCAGAACATGATATGGCATAACGGTCATCTACTCTACAGAGTAGCCTGGTCTGGGGCTTATACAGATAGACCTTAGCTAAGATGTTCCTAAGTTCCCATGAGGGCCTCAAGCAGGACAGCACCCAAAAGTACCCCACCCTTTGTTTCTGACACCATTCACAATGGGTGAGAAACCTAGCAAACCCACTGTCTTAGATTGTATGCTTAAAAACTTCAGGAAAGACATCAGTGCTGACTATGGGGTACATATGACCCCGGGAAAACTGAGAACACTGTGTGAGCTGGAGTGGCCCACTTTTGATGCTGGCTGGCTCTCAGAAGGAAACTTAGACCTCCCCACCATTTGATGAGTTTATTGTGTAGTCACAGGAGACCCAAGGCATCTGGACCAGTTCCCATACATCAATTCCTGGTTAGAGATAGCCAGACCCCCCCCCGCCCCATGGGTACGGTTCTGTGCCAATGGCAAGGGACAGTGCAGGATTCTCATTGCACAACCGACCAAAGGCATCTGAAATAAGGCTATACATCAGGGTGACCCAGATGATGAACTCCCACCACCCTATGGGCCTCCGGCTCTCTCAACTGCCTCAGCCCACCCAACTGCACCCGAAGTGGAACCCGACACACCACCACTTTTTGTTTCACCACCAGACATACCCTCTCCACCTTCTCCCACACCATCAGTCACCCCACCGATGCCTCTGGCTCCACCAAGAGCAACAATTTCCCCACTCTCTCTGACTCCCCAGATGCCAGTAATCCCGCAACCAGCACCAGCCTCCTCACCAGCTCTTCCTAGTGGGGACCCCTCCCCAGACTCTTTGCTGACTGCTCCTGATGGGGATCCCTCCCCAGAACTGAGCCACAGAACATCACACATCACCTCTGAACACAAGAAATCCCTGTTTACCAGATGCCCCTCCGAGAAACTTGAGGTCCTGACATAATTGAAGTAGATGGCAACCCCCAACCAGGCAGACCCATTATCTACTACCAGCCCTTCACCACCACAGACCTCCTGAATTGGAAGCATCACACTCCTGCCTATTCATAAAAACCACAGGCAATGATCGACCTTATGGAAGCCATATTCCAGACCCACCGACCAACCTGGAAAGACTGCCAACAGCTCCTTCACCCTTGTTCAACACAGAGGAAAGGAGAAGAATTCTCCAGGAGGCACATAAATGGCTCAAAGAGGTGGCACCAGTCAGCACCTTAAACCCAGAGGGATGGGCCGGAGTCTGCCCCAGACAACCAGCCCAGCTGGGACTTCAACACAGAGGAAGGCTGGAATGCCATCAAGTGCTACCAAGATGCTATCCTGTGGGGCCTCCACCAAGGAGCCAAAAGGCCTACTAATATGTCAAAAACAGCTGATGTGACTCAGGAGAAGAGACTCCCGGTAATTATTATGAGTGGCTCTGTCAGGCTTTCCACATATACATTCCATTTGATCCAGAGGCACCAAAGAACCAGCGAATGGTAAATGCAGCATTTGTGGCTCAGTCAGCCACTGATATCCACCTCAAATTCCAAAAACTTGAGGGTTTTGCCGGGATGAACATCACTCAACTACTAGAAATAACAAACAAGGTCTACCACAACCGAGACACCATATCCAAATGAGAGGCTGAAAAGAAAATGAAACAGAAAGTCTCTGCTAGCCACAGCCCTCCAACAGGCTCCCAACTACATGGAACAACAGGACAATGAGAGGCATGACCTCAGCAGCACAGAACCCTCAGAAAGGATCAATGTGCATATTGCAAGGAAATGGGACACTGGAAAAATGAATTGGAAGCCCAGGTCAATCAAGCCCTCCACCCAACCCAAGATTCAGGCAAACCAAGATCCTGACTTCATCAGGCTAGTCAATATAGATTCAGACTGACAGAGAACGGGCTCAATGATGCTGGGCCCCAGGAGCCCACGGTTGATATGAGTGTTGGGGGCCAAAATATCACTTTCATGGTCAACACCAGAGCAGAGCACTCAGTAGTGACCACACCAGTGGCACCCCTAACAAGATGAACCATAACCATCATGGGGGCCACGTGGAATCAGGCCACAAGTCAACCCTTCTGTCAATCTCGGACCTGTAAACTGGGAGGACATGTAGTTTCCCATGAATTCCTATATGTCCCAGTCTGCCCAATACTGCTATTGGGAAGAGACTTACTTTCAAAATTGGCGCAGATTTCTTTCGAGCCGCCAGGACAGGCCACCATGAATCTAAGCCCCACTGAGCCTGGGATTATCATGTCTTTAAACACACCCCAAGATGAGGAATGGAGACTATTTGAAAAAGACCATCCTGAAGCCAATCCTGAAGCCATCTGGACTGCAGTCCCTGATGTATGGGCAGAAGATAACCCACCTGGGCTTGCCATCTGGCGAGCCCCAGTTATTATAGAACTAAAAATTGGAACTCAACCTCAGCGGCAGAGATAATATCCGATTGCACGGGAAGCTCAGTTGGGCATACAGGCTCATCTGGAGTGACTGAAAGAGGCAGGCATCCTAATTGAGTGCAAATCCTCCTGGAATACCCTGCTGCTCCCAGTCAAAAAACCTAATGGTGACTACTGACCCACCCAGGACTTGCGTGCTGTGAATCAAGTTACTCAAACCCTACACCTAAGAGTGCCCAATCCCTACACCCTTTTAAGCCAGATCCCACTGGACGCTGCCTGGTTCACCTGCCAAGACTTAAAGGATGCCTTTTTCAGTATCAGCTTGGCCCCATAAGTCAGCCCCTTTTTGCTTTTGAATGGACAGACACTGACTCAGGGCGCCAAATGCAACTCACTTGGACCTGGCTCCCACAAGGATTTAAAAACTCACCAATAATATTCAGTAAAGCCCTAGCCTCTGACCTAGCTGACTTTCCCTGGGACCAGACTGGATGCACAGTCCTCCAGTACGTCAGTGACCTCCTCACTGCCAGCTCAACTGCAGAGACTTGCCACCGAGCAACAACTTGACATCCTACAACACTTGTCAAAAAGAGGTTATCAAGTCTCTTGGAAGAAAGTTCAGCTATGTAGGCAAGAAGTCAAGTATTTGGGGTTCATAATAACTCAAGGAAAGCAAGCCTTCAGCCTAGAATAGAAGGCTATAATAACTAGCCTTCCATGGCCCACTACTAGACGGGGCCCTATGTGAGTTCCTGGGAGCTGCAGGATTCTGCCAGATCTGGATACTTGGGTTCTCAGTCATATCCAGGCCCTTACACGATTTGCTAGTGGGAACAGAGATACAACTTTTACAGTGGAAAGACACACAAGAAAAAGCCTTTAAGGAACTTAAGGACCCACTTGGAAAAGCTCTAGCCCTGGGCCTACCCAACACTGGAATACCTTTCTGCCTATATGTCCAGGAAAAGGATAAAACAGCCTTAGGGCTTCTAACTCAGCTCTTAGGCCCCTGGGGAAAGCCGATCATGTACCTGTCCAAGAAATTAGATCCCATTGCTTCTGGATGGCCCCTTTACCTGCGAGCCCTGGCAGCCACCATGCTCCTTATCAAAGAAACTGACAAGTTCACTCTTGGACAGCAGCTAACCATAAAGGTTCCCCACTCAGTAGTAACTCTAATGAATGGCCAAGGTCAAAAATGGATATCAAATATCAGGCTCACTCAATACCAAGGACTACTCCTGGAAAATCCCCGCATTACCTTGCAGAATGTACAGGCTCTCAACCCAGCCACATACCTTCTGACGGCAGAAGGAGAACCAGAACATAACTGCCTGGAAGTCATTACTGAAGTATATGCCACCTGTTCAGATCTCAAGGACTCCCCTTTAACAAATGCCGACCTCATCCTATACACTGATGGCATCAGCTTCCTGAGTAATGGTTTAGGAAAGTGGGTTATGCTGTCACCACAGTCACGGAGGTCCTGGAAGCTAAAGCCCTTCCCACAGGATGGTCTGCTCAAAGGACTGAACTCTGGGCCTTAATATGGGTGCTTATGTTATTGAAGAACAAAAATGTCAACATATACACTGACTCAAGATATACCTTTGCCACCTTACATGTGCATGGGGCAATTTACAAAGAAAGGAGGCTTCTGACATCTGAAGGGAAGACCATCAAAACAAAAAGGAAATCCTCCAGTTATTAGAGGTGTTATGGGCTTCCCAGAGCTTAGCTGTCATTCATTGTCAGGGACACCAGAAAGGAGATAACGAACCTGCCACTGGGAACTGCCTAGCTGATCAATCGGCCAGAGAAGCTGCACAGAATGGGCAACCTGCCATCATAGTGCCTGTCAGTCCCTCCCTACAGAATCCCATGTACAGGGGCGCCTGGGTGGCTCAGTGGGTTAAAGCCTCTGTCTTCGGCTCAGGTCATGATCCCAGGGTCCTGGGATCGAGCCCCGCATCGGGCTCTCTGCTCAGCGGGGAGCCTGCTTCCTCCTCTCTCTCTGCCTGTCTCTCCATCTACTTGTGATCTCTCTCTGTCAGATAGATAAATAAAATCTTTAAAAAAAAAAAAAAAAGAATCCCATGTACATAGCGCCAAGGATAGCTGGGCCAAGACAAAAGGAGCATTCTGGAACATGCAAGCATGGTGGATCCTCCCTGACGAGCAACTGTTCCTTCTGTCAATCCTCACCCCTCATGCGGTCATGGAACAACATTCGACTTCACACCTGGGAAAAACAGGACTCAAAAGTCTTCTGACAAAACACTTCTACATCACCAGACTCGCAACACTGTGTAAGTCGGTCATGTGTCACTTGTGCTAAACATAACCCAAAAACTGGACCCACCCCACCCCCCGGGGTACAACACATAAGGGCAACACTCTTCGAAGATTTAGAGATAGATATTACTGAGATGACCCCTCACCAAGGTATCAAATATCTTTCGGTCTTAGTCTGCATCTTTTCGGGATGCGTTGAAGCATTTCCCACCCGAACTGAGCAAGCCAAAGAGGTCACCAGGGTACTGCTCCAGGAAATTGTTCTCTAATATGGGATCCTGCTCACCATTCACAGTGACAACAGCCCTGCTTTCATCTCAGAAGTTCTATGAGGACTAACTTCGGCCCTTAACATCTCATGGAAACTCCATATGGCCTTATTGACCTCAGAGTTCAGAGAAAGTAGAGCACATGAACCCTATCCTAAAGAAAACCCTCTCCAAATTACATGCTGAAACCTCTCTGGGGTGGACAGAATTACTCCCCTTAACACTCCTCTGCTCCCACTGTACTCCACAAAAACATGGTTTCTCTTCATTTCAAGTGTTTTATGGCAGACCACCCCCTCTATTGATTTCCACCCTGGGCAATCTCAGTGTCCTAGGAGATGTACACCTCCAGAGTCAACTAAAATCCCTAGGACAAGTCCTCTCAAAGCTACATGCCCATCTGTTAGAGAGAGCCCCCATATCTCTAGGAACTCCCATACATTCCTTCCACCCTGGGGATGAGGTCTGGGGTAAAAGATTGGAAACATGAACCCATGCACCTGAACTGGACCGGTCCACATATAGTAATCTTTATAACCCCCACCGCCCTCAAGGTCTCTGACATCACACCATGGATCCACCACTCATGAATGAAAAAGACAAACCTGGACCAAGCTACCTGGACCCCACATCTGTCTCCATCAAACCCTCTGAAGGTCACTTCAAAGAGGGGCCCCTAAACTCTAAAATACATCTCCTTCCTTGACCCAGCTGAGGCCTCATACTTGGGCTATTAAGTTTCTCCTGCCTTTTCCTGCTGGGGACCTCCACCAAATGTAACTGCATGAAAGGCTCTAGGAGGTCTCAATACTTTCAATCCTTTACCCTAATGCCTCAGGCCTGTTACCAGGGAAAAACTCCTACTACTTGCAACTCCTCCCATGCTCCCGGCTAGACTTTCTGGATGGCAACCTTGACACAGACTTCTTGGTCCCCCTGTACAAAATATCCAAAATTGGATCCAGTATGTTGGACCTATCTAGCCCAGGCTGATTCTTCAGATGGGGGTGGCATCCAAAATCTTGCCCTCCGAGAGAGGGTATGACTGTACTAAAGGATCTAGCCAGCAGAACTGGCTAAATAAATAGTAACATAATAATAATAACAGCAAAATGGTTGAGGTTAAGCAGAAACAATCTAATAAATAATGAGAGGAAGAGATTATAGAGTACTGAATAAATATAAATCAATGAATAATTACATATTTCTCCCACTCTTTCATTCGTATTTTGACTCTACTTATGGTGATTATCTAATTTAACTAATTTGACATATTAAAATTTTTTTGCATGGCTAAATCACCATAAGTAAAGTCAAAATACAAATGAAAGAGTGGGAGAAATATGTAATTTCTATCATATATAAATAACTACTATTCCTAATATTTTTTAAAAAAACTATTAAAACTGAGGGATGAAGCTATAGTAAATGCACACATTGAAACAATAGGCAGGTATAAACTACACTGAACAAGACAACTTTAATGTTGACTAAATTCTAATCTGTTAAGTAAGGAAGAATATAGTATGAAGATAAATATATAAATTTGCTTTTATTTTTAAGACAAGAGAAAGGGGGAAAGAATTAAAAATATAAATATATCTGCATTCTTTTGCAAAAAGAAGCAGAGGGAGAAAAAAATCAGAATAATGTGATAGATTATCTATAAAGTTGTTTTTGAATAGGATGAAGGTTAGAGAAGCAAATGGCAGGTCTCTGGGTTTCTGTATTTATATAGTTTGGTTTTCTGAGGCACGTTAGTATTTCACATAACAAAATTATATTTAAGCAAAAAATAATGGAGAAGAAAACTCTAAAATCGAATTCAAAGAAAAACAAATGAACTCA
>RCUC01052963.1:0-11552 GCA_003697995.1 Taxidea taxus jeffersonii | reverse complement strand
CCTTGGCTCAGACTGCCAGAGGTAAGGCATTTCAGATGCAGGGCAGAGACTTCATGCATCTGGTCCACAGGATCATGGGAACTGGACCCAAACTTTCTCTGGTCCTTCACAATTAAGGGATGTAGACAGCCATCCATGAGCTTCTGAGTTTCTGTCTGGAGGTGGATGGGGAAGGTGGATTAGAAGAAGTTCAT
The DNA here is from genome assembly GCA_003697995.1 of Taxidea taxus jeffersonii. Taxonomy (NCBI): domain Eukaryota; kingdom Metazoa; phylum Chordata; class Mammalia; order Carnivora; family Mustelidae; genus Taxidea; species Taxidea taxus. The sequence goes on along the minus strand of RCUC01052963.1, from coordinate 11,358 downwards.
GCTGCAATTCATGCCCGATGTCCCCTAGGACCCACCATGGATCCTTCATTCCTACTGGACTTTCTTTTGCTCCTGGCCCTGTCAACTCCTTGCAGTTCTTGTAGTTGTAAAATTCAGCACCCTCAGACATATTACTGCACATCGGATATTGGTGAGTCTAGGGAGACACCAGAGAAGTCTCCATCAAGGAGGTCTCACCCTGTGGGAGCTCTGGTGATCTGAGCAATGTCTCCGTGAGACTTTGGATGGGAAAATCCTAAATCAGTGAACCCATGGGCCTCTGACCCATTTCTTCCTCCTCCCAGTCATACTAGCTGATATACTAGGACCAGCAAAGAACACCAGGACAAAACAAGGTTTCAGAGTGAATGTCACTAAGGTAAACTCTGTACCTCCTTTCTTCTTACCTCCTTCCATCAAAATAAGCAAGACTGCCCAATCTTCTCTTGCAGAGTTGGGTGGTCTCTGGAGCCTTGGGTGGTCTCTGGAGCCTTCTATGAAAGCCTAAGGCCGTAGCTACTCTTTCTCTCCCATCACAGGTACTCAAGGTTCCCCAGGGTACCCCAAGAATCCATGAGATCTACACACCCATCAGTTGCGTGGACTGTGGTTATGGTTTGAGAACCTGCCAACAATCACTGTTACTTATTGCCAGTGAGCCTCCCTGTCCACATACAACCCCTCAACCTTGCTACCTCCCCCTGAAGGAACCTCCTGACTTCTGCAGCTAACGCCACCAAGACCACGGGCCCCTTCTCCCTGGGGAAATGCTGGAGCCCCCCCCCCATTCATGGCTGACTCAGGGGTTTCAGACCCTCTGGGCTAATTTCGCAGAGGACGTCCATACCTGCTGTGCTAACTCAGGCCACACTCGCCCATCACTGCAGGCTTTCTGAGGGTGGGGACAGTGCTCTTCACAAGATGCCATCTGGTCTGTTTCTGGTACCAGCTCACCAGAGAGCAGAAGCTCGGTTTCGAGGCAGCGTACAGAACAGGATGCGAATGTGAAGTGAGTAGCCACCTAAGTGATTTTTCTCTGCAGCCCAGGCACTGCCATTGTCCCTTTCCCTGTTCTCAGATCTTTATCCCTTAAAGTCTCCCTTTCTGGATGATCCCAGCTCTTTCACCTTCCTTCCATGCCTTGGCCCACTCTCTTCCCACTGTTTCCTTCCTGTCCTCGCCCCCATCCCTGTTTCCTTTAGCTTCTCCTTGTGCCCAGACCCTTGTTGTCCCTCTCTGTCCAGGATGGGGGGCATAGACAAGAGGTGGGCAGTCCACTATCTCTCTGCACCCTTAGATTCAGGCCTGTCTCATCTGCTGGTGTGACTATCCTCAACCTGAGTTCAGAGAGTGTGTGTGGAAACAAAAGGACTGTGACTACAAAATATGGGAAGGAAACCATTCCCAGTACTCCATGTGTGTCCCCTCCATGACTGGGAATTGCGAATGGACCCCTATCCAGAAGAACTGTCAATACCAAACCCCAACTCCCGTGGCTTCTCTATTCACTCAGACCAAAATGATGTATTAGAGTTTCAGTATTGTTTCCTCACCTGGCTGATGTTAATAGAACGGAGTTAGTTTTCTACACCTCCTTTGAATTGTACACTTCAGTTTTGTTTACTTTCTGTAAGTAGTGTCTGCATCAATAAAATTAACAAAAATAAAGCCCGAGTTTATAAACCCCACCCTAGTGACAAATTCCCTTTATTTTCTCAGTTCTTCAATCATGTTCTCTTCCTTATTCCTTCAGAAACTTCATACCAGACCCAAATCTTTCTCATTCTCCAGTTTCTGACATTTCCTCATCCTATCAAAGCAAGAGCCTGGGGCCCAAACAAAGGGCTAGATCCAGACTCCACTGGCATATCCTTAACCTTCCCCCAGATGATTTGCAGAGCCAAGAATCACAGGAGAAAGAATGTTCCTTGTTCCCTCAGAATCAAGACTCTCTTGCAAACATAAAAATCATTCCTTGTCATATTAAAGTTCTGAAAATAAAATGGAAAACTTTGAAAGTTTTATAAGAACAGAAAGGGGAATATTTTTAGGACTTCAAATCATAAAAGGTACAAAATATGAAGGAAAATTGATAAATTCCACTACCTTAAAATAAGACATCTTCCCCTAAATAAAACGAAGTGCCATAAACACTCTAAAAATAGAAGATGCAGACATACATTGATAATACAGAGGATTTATAGCTTCATGATAAAAATTAGGTCTGAGCAGGGGAGCCTAGATGGCTCAGTTGGTTAAGCATCTGTGTTCTACTCAGGCCATGATTCCGGAGTCCTGGGATCAGACCCCGAGTTGGCTCCCTGCTCACTGGGGTGTCTACTTGTCCTTCTCCCTCTGCCTGTCCCCTAGCTCATGCTGTCTCTTTCAAAGAAATAAAATCTTAAAAAAAAAAATTAGGTCTGAACAATGAATGGCGGAATTGGTTGAAGTTTCCCTTTGAACATAATTTATTTTTTTTATTAAAAGATTTTATTTATTCATTTGACAGAGATCACAAGTAGGCAGAGAGGCAGGCAGAGAGAGAGGAGGAAGCAGGCTCCCTGCAGAGCAGAGAGCCTGATGCAGGGCTCAATCCCAGGACCCTGAGATCATGACCGGAGCCAATGGCAAAGGGTTAACCTACTGAGCCACCCAGGTGCCCAGAACATAATTTATTAATTACAAATTACTCAGTGTCCTCCCAGAAAGAGTGTCTTCTCTGTTTTATTTTTAATTATGTAATTTTATTTTATTTAATTATTTTAAATTTTGGAACCATTTTGGGTTTACAAAAAAAAAAGGTGCCAAGATGGTACAAAGTATTCACATACACCTTTTACCTAGTTTGCTCTAATGAGGCATCTTATGCAACACTGGTACATTTGTTAATGCTAAGAAATTTTAATGTGAGTACAAAATTATTAACTAAATCACACTCATTCAGATTTCTACAACTTTTCCCCTTTTTTTGCGCCAGAATCTAATCCAGGATATTGCAGAAATTACTCTGGTCTGTGACATCTTTTTTTTTTTTTTTTTTTAAGATTTATTTATTTATTTATTTGAGAGATAGAGCACAGGGGGAGCAGCAGAGGGAGTGGGATAGAGAATCCCAAATAGACTCTGTGCAGAACACAGAGCACGATGGACAGCTCAGTCTTACAACCCTGAGATCACGACCTGAGCCAAAACCAAGAGTCAGACACCCAACTGACTGCACCACCCAGGTGTTCCTGGTCTTCGACAGCCTTTTTTTTTTAAAGATTTTATTAATTCATTTGAGAGAGACAGAGATAGAGAGAGCATAAGCAGGGGGAGAGGCAGAGGGAGAGAAAGAAGCAGACTTCCTGGTGAGCTGGGAGCCTGACATGGGGTTTGATCCCAGAACCTGGAGATCATGATCTGAGCCGAAGGCAGGCACTTAACCATCTGAGTTAAGATGTGACCAACTTAACCATCTGAGTTGCCCTGTGACAACTTCTTAATTTAACCTCGTTTTCGATGACCTGGCAATTTTACAGGGTACTGGTTTTCTGGAAACTGTCCCTCAGTTTGGATTTGTTTGATGTATTTTCATTATTAGACTGGGGCTGTCAATATTGGAGAATACCACAAAGAGGAGGTACTTTTCTAATTGATCTGTATCACAGGTGTACAGCATTGACATTGTATCATTGGTAGTGCTTACAATGGTCAGTTGGTTAAGGTGGTGTCTGTCACGTTTCTCAACTAAAAGGCACTATTTTCCCTTTGTATACTCTGTTGGCCATGTCCCTGTTGTTTTTCAATTGGACAACGGAACTTAGAAAACCACGTCTGGGCTCTGATTTACTCATTGCCACTGGGGTGTCGCTGCTTCCAGGCCTTCTCAGTAGACAGAGCCAGGATATATATGTATGCATCCTAATTTATGTATATCCACGTAGTTGTAACTATTACCCTATTTCATATATTTTAAAATAAACAAGAGTTTCATACTAATAACAAGTATAGAATAATACAGGGCTCATTATAGCCCTCAACTCTTGATTATTTGTATGTTTTTTCTCTGACAATAGACTCTCATTTTACATTATTTATTTATTTGTCCAACCCTAGTTTACATGTAAAGTAGTTTCAGAATTGTTAACATTGTACAGGGGTACACCCTGTAAAGTAAATTTATCAACTAGAGTACCAGGTTTATGGAGTTTTTACATTAACCCACTCATTCAAACTCAAATGCACTTATTTTCTATCCTAAGACCCCCAAAGTTCCCCAAGCACACCTGGGTACATCCTGGGAGAGAAGGCCTTAAAAAAGAGATGGTGCTTGTGGCACAGACTTGGAAATCGGAGTGAACTTGCATGCAGTGTCAGGAATAAAGGCACTTCCTGATATTTATACATCTACAGTCCCAACCTAATTTACCCAGATCCCCAATTTCAGCCTTCTAATGAGAAGGTCTTACCATTTAAAACTCTCAGAAGAACACAGAACTCCTGGCAGAGAATCAAGAATCCAAGCAGACATAGTTGTGGTTAGTAGGTATAGAGGAGGCTACAGAATCCATGCACCAATTTTGTGTGATCTCACCTTCCCTGGAATCCAGCCACTGACCTTGGAATCAGAAGAGAATTATGGAAAAAGAACACTGCAGAACAGATGGTGTACCTGGTGCAGACTTAGGGAACCAAATGGATACAGGAATGTTTCTGTGGCTGCAAGGCCACGTGCGCACACGCACACACACACACACACACAATTACAAACATGTTTATACACAATCGTGTATACATAGGTAACATACGTGTCCTAGCTTTATGCTCTGAGAACCTAAGTGAAATGAAATTTATCAGTTGTATAGGCAATAGTTTCTTACATAGGGCACAAAGCAAAAACTATAGAAGACAAACTGATAAATTGTGCCTCATTAAAATTTAAAACCTTTAATTCTTCAAAAGCTGCAGTTCAAAAAAAAAGAGAGAGAGAGAGAATAAGCCCCAGCAAAGGGAGTTAAATGCAAAACACATATATCTGAAAAACAATCTATATCCAGAATATAATAAAAGGGAAAAAAATCTTACTATTCAAAAGGAAAAATAACTATAAATGAGCAAAATATCTGAATAGACACTGCATAAAACATGATACATGAATGGCCAGAAGTCCCTAAAAGTACTTATTATTTGGAAAATGTAAATAGAGCCTCTATAAAACCATTTCATATTCACTACAATGGCTGAAATTGAAAAGACTGAAAATACCAAGTGTTGACAGGGATTTAAAGTAACTGGAAGTCTTCCAATTTGCTCTTGAGAGTACAAGATATTGCAACCAATTTGGAAAACATTCAATAATTTCTTATGAAGTTAATGACACAATTATATCAACAGATTACAGTCTAAGTATTTATATAAATTTCTTTAAAGATTTTATTCATTTATTTATTTGACAGAGAGAGAGATCACAAGTAGGCAGAAAGGCAGGCAGAGAGAGAGGGAAGCAGGCTCCCTGCTGAGCAGAGAGCCTGATGCAGGGCTCAATCCTAGGACCCTGAGATCATGACCTGAGCTGAAGGCAGAGGCTTCACCCACTGGGCCATCCAGGTGCCCCATTATTTATATAAAAAATGAAAACATATTATCTGTTTAGAAACAAAGACACTTGCAATGAGTGTATATAACAGCTTTATTCATAATGGCTAAAATCCTGGAAAATAAACATTTTCCATCAGTAATTGAATAATAAACAAATTTTAGTTTATTCATACAATGTAACAGTAACCACCAAGAAAGGGAAAAAACTACTATTATAGGTAACAACATGGATGAATTTTATAAGTGTTGTCCTTAGGGGAAGAAACCATTTTCCACAGATATTACACTGTAGTTTTCTATTTATATTAAATTCTAAAATATACAAAATTGAACTACAATTAGAGATATTAGGTCAAAAGAGAGAGAGAGAGATTAGGTCAATGTTTGAAGCTGGCATAAGAGAATGATTAACTCCAAAAGGGTATGAGAGATTTGGAGTATTTAATGCTGTTTTTCTATATCTTGATTGAGGTATTATTACATAGTGTATTTATTCATAAAAATTCTTTAGACCCTATGATTGAGATGTGCAAGTTGCACTGTGTATCCATATCCCTTAAACTTTTGATTAAATTGGTAGCCATCATTTTATTACTTGTGATTCCATGAGTTGGCTAGGTGAAGCTTCCCCTCCACGTGACACAATCTGGGGGCTGGGATTAACTGCTGATGAAAATAGACTGGAATACCCATTTGCCACTGCCCATGAATTCATATGTTATTATAGGCTGGATTGTGTCCCTAAAATTCATATGTTGAATTCCTAACCCCCAATACCTCGGAATGTTACTGGTGTAAGAGAGAAAGTCTTTATTCCAAATTTCTTTTTAAATTTTAAGTAGGCGCTGTGCCCAACACAGGGCTCAAACTCATGACCCTGGGATCAAGAGCCACACACTCTACATTGAGCCATCCAGGCAACCCAGAGAGAGGGTCTTTAAAGGAGTGATTAAGGTAAAATGAGGTCATTAGGGTGGGCCCTAATCCAGTAAGACTCGAATCCTTATAAAAAGAGATTAAGACATTGACACACACAGAGGAAAGGCCTCCATAGTTGTGAGAAAATTTGTGTTGTGTAAACCACCCAGTCTGTAGTACTTTGTTATGGTAGTCCTAGGAAACTAAATCAGGAATCTTAACTTCTGGTCATTGTCTTTCCACAAAAACAATATGACCAGTAGCACTTCCTGTACTCCTTATACTGGGAGAATTTTTTCCTCACCTCTTTCTTTCAAAATCACCCTTGAGCTGTCATATCATATGGTAGCCATGCATTTTCACCTTGTTCTAACATACCAAGCCAAACCATCTAATAACTAATTTGGGTTTGTCTCTGTCCACCAGGAGGTCAAGAGTTGTAAGTGAAGAAAAAGGCTGGTGCAAGTAGAGCTGATAGGGAAAAGGAAAGTTGAAGAGGCTCACCAAATAGAAAAAGAAAAGGGCAAAAACAAAGGGACAAGGGAAAGACAATGAAGATAGAAAAAAGGAGAAGAATAAAATGAAGAGGAAGAGGGGGCAAGATACAGTGAGAGAGAGGAAGCAATAGTTCCTGAAAGAACAGCTGGGGGGGGGCGCTTGGGGGGGCTTATTGGGTTAAGCCTCTGCCTTCGGCTCAGGTCATGATCTCAGGGTCCTGGGATCGAGCCCCACATTGGGCTCTCTGCTCAGCGGGGAGCCTGCTTCCCCCTCCCTCTCTGCCTGCCTTTCTGCCTACTTGTGATCTCTCTCTGTCAAATAAATAAATAAAATCTTAAAAAAAAAAAAACAGCTGGTGGATCACTCATGGTAGAATTACCTTCTGCCTGGTTGATATCAAAGATGCCTTATTTCTTCTGGTAATACATTCCCATATTTCATGCTACATCTATTCAATTTTAATTTATTGTTATTCAGAACTGCTCATGAAGACACAAGTCAAACTTGGAGGGTCAGCTTACTGTGTTCCCTCTGTAGTTTGAGTGAATCCAGCCCTAGGCCTTAAGGATACCCTGGGAAAGGATGCAAATCAGCCATGGTTGGGCAGTCCTGGGAGCACAGTGTCCTAAGTTAGTAAGGAAAAACAATGACTTTGTTTCTGGTCTGTTGGCCAAAATTAAAGGTTCCATGCAGGGGATCAAAGAAGACAAAGGGTTGAGGTATGTGAGCTCACCCTAGATGGGGTATTTTTGTCTGGAAAATACCCACTCATGAATGTAACTGTGGTTTTTTCTTCCTCAACAGATGGGCAGGTAAATTGAAATTTCTCCTCAGGAGGCTTGATCATCTGCAGAGGAAAGAGGGAAAATGATATGGCACTAAGGACTCTGTGTAGGTGGGTGGCTGCACTGTTGGTGTTTGACTGGGACCTTCAGACCCAAACACACTCAGTCAGAGTAGGATGGAAAATCTTCTGTTGCCACGGGGAGATACGTATGGAGGGGAGTTGGTAGGGTCAGCCTGGTAAATATGATTTCATAGAGCCGCGTTTTCCTGATGAAATGGCTCTAGAATAAAGGAATATTGATTGGTTGAAAAGAGTATGCATGGCACCCCTCATGTTTAGGTATAACATTTCACTTGTGTGTGTCTCCAGCCACGTCTCAACAAGACAGAAAGTGCAGCCCACTGCACCATGTCCACAATCCCATCCTTGACAGCACAGCAGGGAGAATTCTCACCCCTTAAGACCAGATGGTGAAATACCACTCTGCCTTCTTAACAGATTTACCAACTTCTAAGTAAACAATCCAGTGGTATAATAGTGCCTAAGAGCAGGCTCATCCAGTCATGGCCATGATATCCAGGAAGATACGGAAACCACCGGGAAGGTGGGAGCCAGGTAGAAGCCCAGAGAACAATGAAGGAGTTAGGCCAAGACTTTCATACAGTTCTTCTGTCTTTACTGATATTACATTATAATGTTAACAGAATTTGGATAAATAATATTAGAGGCTTGTGATAAGTATCCCTTTAATCATCATGAGAAACATAAAGGTTAACTTAACGGTACCTGGACTCAAGGTACTTGGGTTAAAATCCAAACTGCATTCATTTCTGGCTGTAGGACCTCAGAACAGCTCATTCAACAGCTCTTCTCCTCAGATTCCTCAACTGTGAAATGTGAATAATTACAGAACTTCTCTTACAGGACCACTGCCAAGATTAAATACTTAATACATGCCCCTGTATCATCGCCCCACACTGACTACTCACCAGAGAGGCCATGATCATTAGGACATGACCTAATCTCCCCCCCCCCCCATCCTCTGCAAATTCCCAAGTCCAAGCAGATAATGTAGCAGCTAGACCTTACTTGCATATCGGGAGCCTACAGCCATACCTCTAATATATAACATACATTCTTTTTCAGGCCATGATTTTAACCAATGCCCAGGCTTTTTTGCCTCAGGAGAGGGTCACAAATAGGTCAAGGATCAATAGCTTGTCCCCATGCTCTAATAGGGTCTCTCAGTGTCATCCATGAACTCATCCAATCTCCCTGCAAAGCAAGGGGGAGAAAGACCCATTGTATCCTGTGGTGAAGCTTAGACATATGAGTACAGTATGAATTCATGTTTATTTTAATATATATTCAGATACACAGATGTGTAAATTTTATAGACATGCTTATATACAAAGATTAGCATATATACGTACTTATACATATATAGATATTATTTATACAATTTGCTTGTTTATTTCCTGACTCTCTCCTCAGCAGACCTAGAAGCACTGACACCCTGTTACTCATGAGCACCCCCTAGTGCCCAGATCTTGGTTTCTTTTTTCTTTTTTTTTTTTTTAGATTTTGTTTATTTATTTGATAGACAGAGATTACAAGTAGTCAGAGAGGCAGGCAGGGAGAGAGGAGGAAGCAGGCTCCCCGCTGAGCAGAGAGCCCGATGTGGGCCTCGATCGCAGGACCCTGAGACCATGACCTGAGCTGAAGGCAGAGGCTTTAACCCACTGAGCCACCCAGGTGCCCCAGATCTTGGTTTCTAAACACCATTATGTAATGAAAGAAATCAGAACTCTTTGGAAAAGGACTGACTACAGAGCTGGGGCAGTTAAAATACAAGATGATCCCATGTGTGTTAAAAGGACACATGGCTCAATATGAAAGAACTCCCAATAGTCATAGCTGGAACAATTTTCCAAGCAAAATATATAATAATTGGAACAATTAAAATATGGGAAAATTTTCCTAGCAAAATAAATATATGGTATTATACCTCAAAGAATAAAATAAATACCTATCATTCTGTACCAGTATTAATAAAATATTGAATAAATAAATGGAGGAAAGGGGCAAATCTTCCTTACGGAAGAATTCTAAATAGCATATATAGATATCAGCCTTCTAGGAGGTGGGAAATTAATTTCCTTTCTTTTAAGTATGGGGAGGACTTACCATGTCCCAGAGGATAGAATATGGAAATAGTGATTTTATCATAGCGAAACACTAAAGAAGTCATCTTAACCAAGTGTTCAAAGCTAATACCAGCAGAGATCATTTATAGCAGTATCATACACCCCTGATATGATGCAAAGAAAAGCATACTCTACGTCTGAGTATGTTTTAAAATATCCCTTTTCAAAGTGAAAGCTACTTAAATATATAACATAATGTATTGTATTTAAATTACAATTCCTTTATAAACCTCTGTCATATTAAATTTGTATGACTGAATCTATAACCACTAACTTTAAAATAATGCAACAAAATTAAATGCTGACCATTATGGTTTTGTCCTCATTTTTGGTTGGATTTTGTCAACCAAGACCCACTAACACAATGCAAACAACCTCAGAATGTGACTACTGGCATGTAGAGCTCTTGCCTTTAGGTCCTTCAGGGTGTTTGCTGAGAATGTTCTCAGATTGGCTACCTCCCTATGAGATAGCCAGTTGATACTGTTAACGATGGAAGCTGGAGACGTGATGTTTAGCACATGTATGTTGAAAAATAGTATACTTGGTAATTTCCAGATCTTGTTATAAGCACATTTCAAACCTCTCTTTCACATACTCTTGAGTTCAGTTTTTGGTTTTGCAAGTTGAGGGGAATTTAGGAGTCCCTACAGCATTTTGTTGTTGCCACCATTGCTTGTCAGGGAAGTGAGCTGCCAAACAAATGAAGGGAATCAGACCATTTGCACTAATTTAAGTAAGTGATCTGTGTGTGATTTAGCTCATGCTCTTGAAACCAAATTTTTCTGTGGACAAAACTATCCCTTGTTTCCACATATGGTTCTGTATTTAGGCTTTAGGAATGCCTGATACTAAAGTTGAACATTTTAGTGGATTTTCTCCTCAATTTCAGCAGTTCGCCTTATAAAAATTACTTCATGACCTTTACCCTGAATTTTTCCCCTAAGAGAAAACAGATAATAACAAGATAATCTCCCTAAGCCTATGAATTCATTTATGATGTAACACCAGATGATACCAATTCCTGCGCCAGATATTGAGGCTAGTTTGAAGGGTTACAAATGGTGACCTTCTAGGGCTGTGTTGCTGATTAGTTAGGTGATCTCCTTTAAAGATATTTACAAATAAAATAATCATCCATTAAGGAAATGATTAAATAGGGCCTGAGGGGCCTTTCACAGCCTATTGTGGATTGAGGCATAGAAGCCAGTACATTAGGTTATAAGTGACAGAAAACTCAGTCACTTAAGCATAAGAGGTGGGATTTTTGAGCTCTCATATTTGGGAAATAAAGAACTGCCCCTGGCTTCAGGCCTGGCTGCTGCAAAGACTCAGTACCTTTATGACTCTTGGTCTATCTCTCCACCT
>RCUC01052956.1:0-10604 GCA_003697995.1 Taxidea taxus jeffersonii | reverse complement strand
GGGCTCAGGGAGGAGGGGTGCAGGGCCACCACCATCCTCTCTCTCCCACCCCTGGAAAAGCCACTCACAGCATGAAGGTCGTGCAGCGGGCCATGGCTCTGCCCCAGCCTGGGCATGCCGCCACGTTCACTGCCAGCCCTGTCCCAGGGCCCTCCTCCGAAAGGATGAGGAAGCAGGGACATGTGTCCACAGTTTTTGATGGGTGTATTTCCTGCACGTTTTGGGGGCATCCCTGTGCTCATGGGATTGGTGGAGGCTTTGCAATCAAAACTTTCCCTGCGAGCAGCCCTGTGGTTGAAGTCCCCTGGAGTCCCCGTACAGCCCTGTGGATGCTGAGCACGGCCACCTTGGCCTGGGGTGTCACGCTAGGACACGAGACTCGTGGGGGTTTCCTTCCTCACTGCTGCCTCGTGTTTGACCCATCCTGAGCCAAGGCCATTGGCAGGAGCCCCTCTCTAGAAGAAGTGTAGTGTGAAGGCTGAGATCCCTGCTGTTCCCGGCATGTTGGCGCCTGTGATCGTGAGTAAAAGGACCAGCTAGGAGGCCCTCGCAGACCACAAGTCTTCACAGGCAGGAAAGGAAGCGAGCATGGCTCGTTATTTTGGGAGCCGTTCTCCGGAGCACAAAGGCATGCCTTCATCAACAGAACTGCAGAGACCAAGGAAAACCAACAGCCTTGCTTTTTCCAAGTGCACACTTGATGTTTAAAGATTTTATTTGTTTATTTGGTGGGGGGAGGGAAAGCACAGAGGGAGAGGGAGAAGCAGGCTCCCCACTGAGCAGGGAGCCCAAGGCGAGACTTGATTCCAGGACCCAGGGATCATGATCTGAGCTGAAGACAGACACTTAGCCACCTGAGCCACCCAGGTGTCCCCGTAATTGCACACTTTAGAACCAAGTGTCCATCCATCTCTATAGCTCTGGGCACTGTTTAAAGGGGGAGGGGGCTCCCCCTAAGCCCAGATGATAAGCCAGGCCAATGTAAGTGGGGGCCCCTCCGTAGGCTGTGTAAAGCCGAGGTGCAGCCTCCTCGGGCAGCTCCAAGCCAGGCTGCATTAGGGCGAAAGCTGTGTACCCTGCTCCCATGAGCCTCGCGCGTGCCCTTGACCGTCTGTGCCTTGACGTTGCAGGCCTGGCGCAGGTTCCCGGGAAGCTGTGTGCCCACTACGCCTGGGATGCCAGTGTGCTGCTGCAGGCCTGGCCGGCCGTGGACCCGCAGTTCCTTCAGCAGCCGGACATGGTGGAGATGGCCGTCCTGGTGAGTGTCCCCCGCGGCCAGGTCGACGGGCATTTCTAGCCCACCCGGCCTGACTCGGCCGGACCGTTCCCTGCCTGCCTTACGCTTGTACACTTCGGCTTTGGGAGGTCACCATGCACTGCGAGCCTGTGACATAACCCCACCCTGCATCAGAAGTTCAGATCGCCTTGCCCTCCCTTGGCAATCCAGCCTCCTCCTCGGCTTCGTTTAGGGAGGAGAGGGATGGTGAGCGGGTTGGCGGAGAGGGAACCCCTCACTGGGAAAGCTATTTCAGAACAGCTACGGAATGTTCCTTTCTTTTCTGTCTTTGTGTGTGTGTGTGTGAATTGTGTCATTATAGATGCATAAAAGTAGTTTTATGTTCATACCCTTTACAGAGTACATAACTCAGATAGTTTATCCTTTATGTAATTTTTACATCTTTAATGTGTTTACTCTGAAACACATTATCGGGAATTTTTAATGTTGATGTGTCTGAAGAGGGAAAGAAGGGAACAGGGGGCCCTCTTGGCGCGTCTCTGAACCACACGTGGGGCCAGGCCGTTCACATCCGAGATTTCACTGAACTCTTACCACCCCGTCAGGTAGGCGTTTCCCTTCTCATTGATTTCACTTGAGAAGTTAGACTCGGAGAGGTCGGTGGCCGGACCCAAGTTGATTTATTTGCTCATTGGTCAGTAATGATCACGTTACCTGCTGTGTGTCAGGCTCGGTGCTAGGCTCGGCGGGGGGAGGGGGGGTACAAAATCGAACAGGACAGAGCCTCCCTGCCCTGATGGAGCTGAAAGCCGAGTGGGAGAGAGCGGGAAAAGGAAAGAAAAATAAATAAAACTACTGCAAATGGTGAAAAGGGCCAGGAACACACCACCCAGGAGCTGAGGGAGAGCCCGGCCTCACAGGGGCCCAGTCGGCCAGGTCCCCAGCTCTTCTGCATCTGTGCAAACCCTGGACCCAGCCCACAAGTTGGTGTTTGGAAAGGCGGCTCCACGCGGGAGACCCAGGCCCTTCCCAGCCGCTTTCTCTGCACACCACCTTCCCTGACACCTGGTTCCCTCACCGCAACCCCACTTTGCTTCCCCCACGGAGAGGAGGACGTGGGCCTGCCCTGGTAGGCTCCTTCCCCAAAGCTTCAAAACCAAAAATAGCCTGGTGACACAGAGAAGTTTCTTTACCTTAAATAACGTTTATAAGAAATAATCTCGGGTACTCCTGAGAACTTGTCCTCAGCGTGAGGAAGCGCTAACTTGAGACAACGAAGTTTGAGCCTATAAAATACCATTCTGCTTTAGTCACTGCGGAAAAGACTTCTAGTTCTGGTCGTTGGTACAATGGTTTCAGATTATCGTGGAAATCAAAACCCAAAGTTTAGGATGTGAGTAGGACGCCCTGCGGGTTCCCCCATGGGGAGAACCTCCAGCTCGGGGCACCGTGCCACGTGGCGGAACTTCCATGGCGGCTTGTGTTCTGTGTCCCTGTGATCCCAGTTGGTGCCCCGGGCAGAAATAGCAGGTGTGGTGACGGTATGGTGTCATTCTGCGTGGTTCGGGCCTGCCGTGTCCGTGTCCTCTGTGCCCGTGGTATGCAGGGCTGGGCGCAGCCCTGGGGGTCCCCAGCCCAGAGGCGCTTCCTCAGCATTGAGCGGCTCAGTGCCCAGGAGGGACGGTCTGAAGGGCCCACGATGGGCACACACACAGGCAGTTTCTGTAGCTTTCAGGTTAAGGCGTGGAGCTTGGGAATGAGACTGTCCTGCTTGGAAGTCTCCATTTTACAAGATACTTTTGTAGGCCTCTGTTTCCTCAACGATGAAAGGAGGCGAGCACCGTGCCCAGCTCTGCCCGTTGTGGAAAGAATTAGATCAGATGTTGCCAGGAGCTGCTGGGCCTGCTTCTGGACGCTGGAATGACAAAACCCATGAACAAGGAGTGAGTGCCGACTAAGGGCCAGGCACTGCCCTAAGAACTTTTCCAGATACTGACTCATTGACCCCGCACCGCAGCCCTGGGAGCAGGCCTGGGTTTACCCATGTCACAGACGAGGCAGCTATGTGATCAGGTCCATTTTACAGGTGAGGGAAGGGCAGCAGAACGGAGCCCAATCCCCGGGGGAGACGGCAGGGTCCCCAGCTACTGTGTGGACATCTCTGCTTCTGGCAGTCGGGGCCATGACCGCAAGGGGGTGTGGGGCCTGGGCTCGAGGAGCAGTGTTTCCCTGGTGGGGAAGAGGATGTCTGATCAGCAGAAGCAAAGGCGGGGAAAGCCCTCAGTGATGCTGGGACTGGGAGCCGTGGAGAGGGGAGCATAGGCCACTGGGGAGAAGGCCAGGCTCCACCCTTGAGAGGGTTGGGGGGCTGGCAGGGCATCTGATCAGGGGGAGGAGAGGACCCAGGCGGTCACCCAGCCCATCTCCACCACTGGCTAGGTGAAGTGGCTTCACCTTGGGTGCCTCGGCTTCCCCATCTGTAAAATGGACACAGAGCGGTCACGCCTGTCCCTCATAGGCTTGTGGGAGGGGAAACAGGTTGGCTCGGGTGGATCGCATGGCTCAGACCCGGGCACGGAGTGAGAGCTTAGTCAGCGGGAGCTTTCATCGTCCACAGCTGTCACAGGGCTGCCCTTGTGGCTCTTTGTGGCCGTGGTTGGGGCGGGGGCAGTGCTCTCAGCCAGCGGCCCATCAGGCAGCATTTGGAAAAGTCGGAGGAACAGTACTGAGGCCCTGGCCTGAGGCTGTGAGTAATGAGAGGAGGTGGCAGAGAAGGAAGCTTGCAGGGCCACCGGATGGGGACGGGAAGACTTTTCTCAAGTCACACGCCACTATCTGAGATGATTTGAAAGAGCTGCTTCCCCTTTAGGCCCTTGAAGGCCAAGTCCAGTGTGGAATCCCCCCCGGGCTTCTGTTGTCCATTTAACTGGTGCCTCGTGCCTGGAGGTGCAGCATGACGGGGACCCACTTGCTCTGAGGGGACTGCCCTGGGTAAGGCAACTTGGGGGAGTCCCAGGGGCCACGTGGGAAGGCCCGCTGGGCTCCCTGGCCACATCCCGAGGCCACAAGCCCCACCCCTTCCCCAGCTGGGATCAGGAATGACTCAGCTCCCTGGACAGGCCTCCCCAGGGACAGCTGAAGGTCAGCCGCCAGGCTCCAGGGACGCACTGTGTCTAGAAGTATTTAGGATCATGGTGCTAAGGCCATGTACGGAAGAGGACATCCCACACTGGCTCCTTCCATCATGGCCGGGAGTCCCGAGGGATACAGGGGTGTAAGGCCTAGTGAGCCGGTCCCTTCAGACAGGCTTTCTCCCTCAATGATCCAGAGGATTCCATCCTTAAAGAAGAGAAAACTGAAGTCTAGGCCTGAGGGTCTGCACAAGAGCATGTGTTCTCTCCTCCAACGCCCAGAGGAACCCTTGCCCTGGGCCCCTCTTCCCTAATTGAGAACCGAGAGCCCAAGCTGAAGCTGTGACTCAGGAACAAGTTCTAAGAATGCCGAGTTTGGGGCCCCCGGGACTTCACAAAGGGCACGGCTTTGGTGTGAAAAGACAGTAGGTCTTTTCTGAGGTCTTGGTCAAAATAAGCACGTGGTCCTGAAAGAAGGTGGCTTCTAATGGCTTAGAAACAAGATGGTAGGGGGCACCGTCCTTGGAACAGCAGCCCTAGTCCCACAGCTCTAGAACACCAAAACCCTGCATCCGAGAGACTTGGACTTTTTTAGGAGAACCGTTTTCTAGACTATTTTAGGACACAACGTGTTAGCATCTTTGGGGCTCCCACCCAGCGATGTAAGTTGATACAACCAAGAAAAATGCCGCTAAATTCTCTGTGCATCTGAAAAAAATGAAGTGGGTGATGAGGGACACCTGATAGGCTTCGATTGAAACCTGAGAAATTATTGCTGGTAACTTTTCATTATACGGTGATTGTATTTTCCCAGTTAAAGAACAAAAACAAAAACCAGGGGCATTAGTGGAAGAGCTCTTAGGGGAACGGTGGGATTGAGGGTTGGAAGCACGGCCATTCAGAAGCTGTGTGGGCCCTGAGAGCTTCTCCCGTCCCACTGCCAGTTCCTGTTTGCTGGGAAGTGTGTTCTTACTGACCGGGACTCAGAACAGCCACTGACGTCTGCAACTGGACCGGCCCAATCTCGGCAAGGCTGAGTTAAAGTGATGTGGGTCCAGTTTCCCAGTCCCTAGCCTGGGGTGCCCCGTTCTGGAGCCAGGCCTGTGGCAGGGAGTTTGCCTACCTTCCTCAGGAGCTGGTGCCCCCAAGACCTGGATAAAATCCTCAGTGACACTCGCTGTGAGCGGAACTTAGACTCAGTCCCCAGCGACACAACTGTCCCTCGGCCCCGGGAAGCCGCTGAGGATTTTGACCTGATTTCCAGCACAGCTGGGATGGGGCACGCTCCAGGTGTGGTGCCCACGTGCATTCTCCGTGCCGGGGCGCCCCCATCCTCTCTCTCCCAGTCTGTGGCTTTCGGGCATTACTCCTGTCCTCGCTGCCCTCTGTCCTCTGGGGAAGCTGGTGCCACATCTTCCTGGGGGCCACCTGTTACCCTCAGGATGCTCCTCATCATTTGTCTCGATTTTCTCCTTCTCAGATCAACAACAAACCCTACGGCAAGATCCCGGTGCCCCAGGGCGTCGCGCGGGACCAGGACAAAGTCCATGAGCTTGTCCTCCAGAGCGAGCTGGGTGTCAGGCTCTTGCAGGGGCGAAGCATCAAGAAGGCTTTCCTGTCCCCCAGAACCGCCCTTATCAACTTCCTGGTGCAGGACTGACTGCAGGGGGTGCCCCTGAGGAAGGAGGCCTGTGCGGGCCGGCCCAGAGAGCCACTGGCATCGTGAATGTTTACCTCCGAGCTCTGCTGGTGGGGCTTGGGCAGTGATCCTGTGCAGTGCGGCCCGGCGCAGGGGTGAGGGTGGGTGTGGGCAGAGGAGTGGAGACGGAGGGCTCGGGCAGCCGCTGCAGGTGGAGGAAGCCACCAGAGGAACTGCTGGGTGTCCCGTGGGTGTTTGCAGGAAGGTGAGAAGAGAAGCAAGTGAGAATGAGCGTGGCGAGCCGCCTGGGAGCTCTGACTCCTAGAAATTGCACACTCCGGGGACATGACGGTAAACTGAGGACCCACAGGCACGGGAGCAGCAAGGACAGCCAGTGTTGGACAGGTGACAGCCTGGGCATCATGGCAGATGGTCCCCTCGTTTTCCGGCTGGATGGAGGAGCCATGGGGGTTGTGTCCAAATATTCCACATGGTCTGCAGAAGCTGCTTTGCACCCAAAGGCAGGCGGGGCGGGTCCCTCCGCAGTTGTCCCCTCTGCCGGTCCAGCTCTGATGCTGACACACGGGCTCCCGGCGAAGCACCACCTCCAGCCCCACCAGGGTGTCAGATGTGCTGCGCGTGGTGTAGCGGAACCACGCCGCTTCCGAGCTCAGCTGGAACCCGGCCCAGGGCGCACCGCAGCCCCACGGGGAGTCTGCTCATGTGTGCCCCAGATGGCCCCACCGTTGACGTGGGCCCCCGCGCCGGGTATTAGCATGAGCTCGCTCACAGTGGGCCAGTGGGCCAGAAGCACCGGGCACCATCTCCATGTTCAAGCTGCTGCCGCCTGGCTGCCCAGGAGGTGGCCAGGAACAGACCCCCGTTGTCGGTGCATTACGGTAATCCAGTTTTCTGTGAAGTCAGCAGTTAGGTGCCCTTCTCAGAACTGGCCTGAGCCGCTGATTCATACTTAATGGGCCAGTGGGAGAGAATCCAGCCATTCTGTGCCACTGAAAACCTACATTTTTTTTCTGATGCCGTTTTTCTGAAGTAGCTTCCAATGTGGCTGTAGTCGGGCAGCTCACAGATGACCTTTTTTATTGCAATAAAATGCGTGTCATGTATGACTTGGGGACATATGTGTGATCATGGACTGGCCGCCATATTTCCTATTCTGGGAGTTAATCAGGAACAGATTGAGGGGTCTCATTATCATCAGAAGCATCGGCCATGTGCCTGACTCCACACAGAAAGTTCCAAAGTGAGGTGTGGGGGGACTGATGTAAGTCCCTTTTGTGGTAGACAAAAACCTGGTCCAGGCTCGTTAGCCACAGTGGTTAAGTTACTGGCTCCCAGATGTCATCCAACTTGATGCCGTGCCTGGTCCCCATGCCCAGATATTCTGATGTAATGGATCTTAGGTGTGCCTGGGCATCAGGGAACTGTAAAAGCCACACGGGCGATTCTAACGGGAAGCACAGTTCGAGAACCACTGGGTTCCTTGATGGATTTGAACCATAATGTTGAGTCCTTCCTCTCCCCTCTCTTCCGCTTCACTGGGATGAGTCTGGTGTGGGACCCGAGCCTGAAGGAGCAGAGCTGGGAAAGACCAGGCCCGGAGTGGAAGGCAGGGGCCAGAACTTTCCAGCAGGTATTCAAGATGCTCCCAGAGCCCACTTGGGTATACATACTCTATTCTACATGTGAATTTGATATAAACAAGTGGATGCGGAAATTTGATACAGAGAGGGAGCCTTGAGGGTTTCTGCTTAGTTGTCCTGTTTTCTTCCTAAAGTAAGCTAAGTGGCCTTGAACCCATCAACAGGATAGGGCAGGGAGCCCTTTATCTGCACAAAATCTGGCCAGAGCCACAGGCCATTAAAGCCTCAAGGCTACTGGACTGACCCGCCATGGTTTTGGAGAACTTTTTCTGCAAGAGGTTAAGCCTTTTGAAAACAAGAGCTCCTTGGTGCTCCTAGAGATGGTTGGTATAAAGAACAATGGAACAAAATGCTAATCCCTGGGGGTAGGGAGGTGGTGTGGGCAATGATCTCAGTCCTTTATTAACTGCCTTGATTAGGTCAAAAACCGGACCCAACAAGTTCACTTGTATTACGTCATGTAACTCTACATGGAAAATCCTACCTGGAAGGAATTATTCTCTCATAAATACAAAGAAACCCAGGCTCTGGGATTCAACACCTTGCTCAGTTTCCACAGCAGAAAAGGAGAACTGGGATCCAAACCCACATCTTCTGGCCTCCAGATCCCCGGATGCACCCCCACCGTGTTTGCCCTGCCCCCCTCTCTTCCTCCCCCACCTCCCGTATTTGCCCATTTTGGCCCGAAGTGCCACAGTCAGGAAATTGAGAAGTTGGCCAAAAGCCAGCATTCTGAGCAGAGTCTGGTCTGGCCTCTCCCTGTGGAGGCCTCCTTTCTATAAAGCCGAGGAGTCACAGCCCTGGACACCCACACAGGTGGGTGCCTTTCGAGAGCCCAGGACGAGTTCCATAGGGCTGGAGGCAGAGGTTATTGCCAAATTGGTGGAACGCCCAGGTTCTTGGGCAATGGCAGGGGAATGAGTGAAGAGAGTTTATGCATAGGGAAAGCAGCTCCTGGGAAGCCCCATGGCAGGGAAATGCCGCCACGCTAGGCGCCAACCATCCGTCAAGGAAAATGAAATTGATCCCTGAGACCCTAAAACAATAAATGAGCTGGGCAAAGGCTTAGACATGCTTCCTCACAACCTAATTACCCACGCGCTTGGGGAGCTGGTTAAGGAAAATAGGGTGCATCCAAAGATGGTTTATTAAAAAAAAAAATGTAATATGACCTTTTTCTCATGAATAAATCAGTATATTTACACAATGTGATCCTGACCATTATTTTTAAAAATTCCAACCTTTACAGAGAGAGAAGGAAGTTTGCCCACAAATCATTGGTTGAGAGTCCTACGAGTCATTTTTTCCTTCTCTTTACGTTTTTGGCATATTCCAATTTGTATGGGCCGTACAGTTTTTCGGTAATGGGGGGAAGATATCAAAATGTACAGTTTTGTGAAGATCCAAATGAGCTAAAGTCCTGTCCCCCTTGATTTTCCTTTTTCTTTTTTTCTCCCTCTGTAGCAAGTTGCCAGTTGCGATGTGTCCCCAACTAGGAAAACATAGGCTCTTTGTTGTATGTAGTAGAATCTAAAGAAACAGAAAGCAGCCCCACAAAGCTGGTGTTTGCAGGCAGTCGGTGTGGGCAGGTGCGAGACCCTCCTGAGTATCTCTCAATCTCAGAATCTTGCAGAACAGGAGGTAACATTCCCTTCATGGAACTCTCCTGTCCTCGGTGGGTGAACCAATATGGCCACCAAGAGCGCGAGCCCGGAGTCGGCCAGACCAGGGTTCTGGGGCCCTGCAACCATGAGACTCTGTCACTTGAAACCTCAGTGAACCTCTGTTTTCTCCACGATAAAACAGGAGTAAAAACCACACCTTGGGGTATGAGAGTGAAGTGAGGGAATGTGTGTCAAGAATGGGACTCAGAATAAGCTCTCAATAAGAGAATGGCCCAGGGCACCTGGGTGGCTCAGGGGGTTAAGCCTCTGCCTTGGGCTCAGGTCATGATCTCAGGGTCCTGGGATCGAGCCCCGCATCGGGCTCTCCGCTCACCAGGGAGCCTGCTTCCCGCCCCCCCACCTGCCTCTCTGCTAACTTGTGATCTCTGTCAAATAAATAAAATCTTAAAAAAAATAAAAAGAGAGGGAGGCCTGGATGGCTTAGTTGGTTAAGCCGCTGCCTTCGGCTCAGGTCATGATCCCAGGTTCCTGGGATCGAGTCCTGCATCGGGCTCCTTGCTTGGCAGGGAGCCTGTTTCTCTCGCTGCCTCTGCCTGCCTCTCTTCCTGCTTGTGTGTACACTCTCTCTATCTATCTATCTCTCTCTCTGGCAAATAAATAAAATCTTTAAAAAAAGAGAGAGAGAGAGAGAATGGCCCATAACGAGTAATCTTGCCTGAGTAAAAACAGGCTAGTGTCTAGAATGGGATTATCTTTGGTCAGAAAGAAGGGAACATTCAGAAAAATGCACATCCTAGGCCTATTGAGGAAAAAGACTTAAGCAGTAATCTTGGAGGAATTTTAATCCGTGGGGTAGAATCAGCCCTATTATTTTGTATTTTCTCCTCCTGTCCTGAAACCTTTGTATTATGTGCTTCCATCGATCCGTGCCTACTGGTTAGTGTCTTGGAGCTTCATCTGGGGGACGGCGACCTCTCTTTGGTGCTGGGGACCCTCTTTTCTTTAAGTGGGAGCCCAGGTCACAGTCTGACAAGAGTCCAGGAAGCTCCCAGCCTTCTTCTGGTCCCACACCAGCCAAGACACATGGGATTGTGATAAGGGAAAGAATGCATGCAGCCAGGGACAAAAAGCCAAGAGCTGGAAACCATACACATGAGCCTAGCTTCAGCCCTTAGATCAAGACCGGTTCAGGTAGGGTGGCCTGCCTGTGGCACCCGGAGTAGAAGGTTTCCCGAGTGGCCTCTGAGCCCTTTCCTTTCCTCCACAGCAGCTCCTGGAAGGGGAGCCTGTGATGTGCTGGGGGGGGGGGGG
>RCUC01052900.1:0-31101 GCA_003697995.1 Taxidea taxus jeffersonii | reverse complement strand
CTATTTTAATTTTTAATTCCAGTAAGGTTCAAATACAGTGTTATATACGGTGATTCAACAATTCTATACATTATTTGGTGCTCATCAGGATAAATGTCCTTTTAATCCCCTTCACATAGTTCACCCATCCCCCCTCTTTCTCCCCAGTGTGTTCTCTAGAGTTAAGAGTCTGTTTCTTGGTTTGTCTCTCTTTTTCCCCTTTGTTCATTTTTTAATTTCTTTTTTTAAAAAAATTATTTATTTATTTGACAGAGAGACACAGTGAGAGAGGGAACAGAAGCAGGAAGGAGAAGCAGGCTTCCCGCTGGGCAGGGAGCCTGATGTGGGGCTTGATCCCAGGACCCTGGGATCTCGACCTGAGGCAATGGCAGTCACTTAAGGACTGAGCCACCCAGGTGCCCTGTTTTGTTTCTTTTTAAAAAAATTTTATTTATTTGAGATAGAGTGAGAGAGAGCACAAGAGGGGACAGAGGGAGAAGCAGACTCCCCGCTGAGCAGGGAGCCTGATGTGGGGCTTGAACCCATGACCCTGAGATCGTGACCAGAGCGGAACCAAAGACAGATGCTTAACAGACTGAGCAACCTGGCGCCCCCATTTGTTTTGTTTCTTAAACTCCACATATGAGTGAAATCATATGGTATTTGTCTTTCTCTGACTGACTTATTTTACTTAGGATTATACTCTCTAGTTCTATCCATGTTGTTGCAAATGGCAAGATTTCATTCTTTTTAAAGGCTGAGTAATATATATGTGTGTGTGTGTGTATACATATATATATATATATGTATATATATCTCATCATCATCTATTTTTTTAAAGTAGGCTCTATGTGGGTGGATGCTTGAACTCACGACCCTGAGGTTAAGACCTGAGCTGAGATCAAGAGTTGGACGCTTAACTGACTGAGCCACTCAGATACCCCTACCTCATCTTTATCTGTTCATCTATTGATGAACACTTGAGCTGCTTCCATAATTTGGCTATTGTAAATAATGCTGCAATAAACATGAAGGTTCACACACATTTTTGAATTAGTGTTTTTGTGTTCTTTGGGTAAATATCGAGTAGTGGAATTACTGGAAAATACAGTGATTCAATGTTTATTTTTTTGAGGAAACTCCATACTATTTTTCACAGTGGCTGTACCAGCTTACATATGTCATTTGCAATTATCTTCTCCCATTCTGTGGGTTGCCTTTTATTTTTGTTGACTATTTCCTTTACTGTACAGAAGCCTTTTATTTTGATGAAGTCCCAATAGTTTATTTTTGCTTTTATTTCCCTTGCCTCAGGAGACATATCTAGAAAGATGTTGCTATGATAAATGTCAGAGAAATTATTGCCTCTGCTCTCTTCTAGGATTTTTATGGCATCAGGTCTCACATTTAGGTCTTTAATCCATTTTGAGCTTATTTTTGTGTGTGGTGTAAGAAAGTGGTCCAGTTTCATTCTTTTGCATTTGGCTGTCCAGTTTCCCCAACACCATTTGTTGAAAAGACTGTCGTTTTCCCATTGTATATTCTTGACTCCTTTGTCGAAGATTAATTGACCATATCATTGTGGGTTTATTTCTGGGCTTTCCATTCTGTTCTATTGATCTATGAGTCTATTTTTGTGTCAGCACTATACTGTTTTGATTACTACAACCTTGTAGTATTATTTTGAAATCTGGGGTTGTGATACCTCCAGTTTTGTTCTTTATCAAGATTGCCTTGGCTATTCGGGGTCTTTTGCAGTTCCATACAAATTTTAGGATTATTTGTCCTAGTTCTGTGAAAAATGCTATTAGTATTTTGATAGGGATTGTTTTGGGTAGTATGGACATTTAACATTTGTTCCCCTAATCCATGAACATGGAATATCTTTCCATTGTTTGTGTTGTCTTCAATTTCTTTCATTAATTTTTTAAAGATTTATTTATTTGAGAAAGAGAGAGTGGTGGGGAGGGGCAGAAGGAGAGGGAGAGACAGATCTCAAATAGATTCCCTGCTGAGCATGGAGCCCTACTTGGGACTCCATCTCATGAACCTGAGATCATGACCTGATCTGAAATCAAGAGTCAGATGCTTAACTGATTGAGCCACCCAGGCACCCCACATCAATGTTTTATAGTTTTAAGAATATAGGCTTTCAATAGTTAAGTCTATTCCTTAGTTAAGTCTATTCCTAGGTATTTTATTATTTTTGGTGCAATTGTAAATGGAATCTTTTTCTTAATTTCTCTTTCTGCTACTTCATATTAGTGTATAAGAATACAATGGATTTCTGTATATTGACTTTGTATCCTGTGGCCTTGCCAAATTCGTTTATCATTTCTAGTAGTTTTCTATATCTAGTATGTCATCTGCAAATAGTGAAATTTTACTTTCTCCTTACGAATTTGGATGCCTTTTATTTCTTTTCTTGTCTGACTGCTGCAGCTTAGGACTGATTTCCAGTACTATGTTGAATAAAAGTGGCAAGGTTGGACACTTGTCTTGTTTTTGATCTTAGGGGAAAAGCTCTCAGTTTGTATCATTGATTATGATGTTAGCTGTGGGTTTTTCATATAGAGCCTTTATTATGTTGAAGCATGTTCCCTCTAAACCTACTTTGTTGAGGGTTTTTTCATGAATGGTTGTTATACTTTGTCAAATGCTTTTTCTGCATCTATTGAAATGATCATGTAGTTTTTAATCCCTTCTCTTGTTGATGTGATGTATCATGTTGATTGATTTGTGAATATCAAACCACCCTTGCATCCCAGGAAAAAATCCCACTTTGTCATGGTGAATGATTTTTAAAAACACATTACTGGATTCAGTTTGCTAATATTTTGTTGAGGATTTTCGCGTCTGTGTTCATCAGAGATTTGGGCTATAGTTCTCTTTTTTTATAGTGTCTTTATCTGGTTTTGGTCTGAGGGTAATGCTGTCCTCATAGGCTGAGGGTATTAACTCTTCTTTAAATGTTTGGTAGAATTCGCCTGTGATCTATCTGGTTCTGGACTTTTGTTTGTTGAGAGTTTTTGATTACTGATTCAATTTCATTATTGTAATTGATCTATTCAAATTTTCTATTTCTTTCTGATTCAGTTTTGGGATTTACATGTTTCTAGGAATTTATACATTTCTTCTAGGTTGTCTATTTTGTTGGCATATACTTTTAAAAAATAATATTCTCGGGGCGCCTGGGTGGCTCAGTAGGTTAAAGCCTCTGCCTTCGGCTCAGGTCATGATCCCAGGGTCCTGGGATCGAGCCCCACATCGGGCTCTCTGCTCTGGCAGGGAGCCTGCTTCCCCCCCTCTCTGCCTACTTGTGATCTCTCTCTCTGTCAAATAAATAAATAAAAAAAATAATATTCTCTTATAATTCTCTGTACTTCTGTGGTGTTGGGTGTTGTTTCTCTTCTTTCATTTCTGATTTTGTTTATTTGAGTTCTTTCTCTCTCTTTATTGATGAGTCTGGATAAAGTTTTATCAATTTTGTTGATCTTTTCAAAGAACCAGTTCTTGGTTTCATTGATCTGTTCTACTGTGATTTTTTTAAAAGCTTTTATTTCATTTATTTTTTGGCTCTAATTATTATTTCCTTCCTTCTATTGGTTTGGGGTTTTGTTTGTTCTTCTTTTTCTAGGTCCTTTAGTTTAGGATGTTTATTTGAAACTTTTTTTCTTCTTGAGGGAGACCTGTATTGTTACAAGTTTTCCTTTAGTAAAGCTTTTGCTGCATTTCAAAGATTTTGGACCATTGTGTTTTCATTTTCATTTGTCTCCATGTGTTTTTGGATTTCCTCTTTGATTTCTTGATTGACCCAGTCAGTGTTTAGCAGCATTTTATTTAACCTCATGTACTTGTGTTGTTTCCAGATGTTCTCTTGTGGTCAATTTCCAGTTTGATAGCATCATAGTTGGGGAAGATGCATGATATGACTTTCATCTTTTTGAATTTGTTGAGACTTGTTTTGTGGCCTACAATGTGATCTATTCTGGAGAATGTTCCACATGCACTTGAAAAGAATGTATATTTTGTCTTAGGATGTAAAGTTCTGAATATATCTGTTAGATTTGTCTGGTCCAATGTGTCATTCAAAGGTAGCATTTCCTTGTTGATTTTATGTTTGGATGACCTATCCATTGATATAAGTGGGGTATGTGGTATTACTCTCGATTACTTCCTTTATGCTTGTTATTGTCTGCTTTATGTATTTGGGTACTCCTGTGTTGGGTGCATAAATATTTACAGTTGTTATATCTTCTCGATGGATTGTTCCCTTTATCATTATGTAGTGTCCTTCTTTGTCTCTTGTTACAGTCTTTGTTTTAAAACATATTTTGGGGTCAGTTGGGTGGCTCAGTCAGTTAAGCATCTGGCTCTTGGTTTTGGCTCAGGTCATGATCTCAGGCTCCTTAGATTGAGCCCCATATCAGGCTCTCTGCTCAGTAGGGAGTCTGCTTCTCTCATTCTCCTTCTACCCCCTCCCCCGCCACTTGTGCTCTCTCTCCACCCCCCACCTCAAATAAAATCAATCAATCAATCTTTTTTTTTTAAAGAAAATCTATTTTGTCCAACATAAATATTGGCTACACCAGCTTTCTTACACATATTTCTGTTTGCATGATAAATGCTTTTCCATTCCTTGACTTTTTTTTTTTAAGATTTAAAAAAAATTTATTTGAGAGAGAGAGTGTGAGCAGGGGGAGGGGTATCGAGAGGGACAAGGAGACCCCACACTGAACGTGGAGCCCAACACGGGGCTCTATCTCATAGTCCTGAGATCATGGCCTGAGCCAAAATCAAGAGTTGGCTGCTTAACATACTGAGCCACCCAGGCACCCCTCCATCCCTTCACTTTTAATCTGCATGTCTTTAGGCAGCATGTAGATGGATGTTACTGTTTTATCCCTTTCATCTCCCTATGTCTCATGATTGGAGCATTTAATACACTGATATTCAAAGTAATTACTGATAGGTACATACTAATTGCCATTTTGTTAGTTGTATTAGTTGTTTTTGTAGTTCTTCTCTGCTCCTTTCTCCTCTTGCTATCCTCTTTCATGGTTTGCTGGCTTTCTTTCCTTTTTTTTTTTTTTTTTGCATATATATTACTGGTTTTTGATTTGTGGGTACCATTAGGTTTATATATAACACACACACATATAAACAATAGGTTTATATATAACATATATACATGTTATATATATCTACAACCTCTTATGCAGATAGCAGTCTATATTAAATTGAAAATTGCTGAAGTTTGAACCCCTTTACTCCTCCGTGTTTTAGGTATATGGTATTATACTTTACATCATTTTATTCTGTGACTCCCTGACTGATTTTTACAGACATACTTAATTTTACCGCTTTTATGCTTCCAACTTTTCTTATTCCTACTTATGGTCTTTCCTTTCTACTCAAAGAGACCCCTTTAACACTTTTTGTAGGGCTAGTTTGGTGGTGATGAATTTTTTAAAACTTTCATTTGTCTGGGAAACTATTTATTTCTCTTATTCTGAATGATAGGCTTGGTGGATAGAATATTCTTGGCTGTTGGTTTTCTCCATTCAGCACTTTGAATATATCATGCCATTCTTTTCTGGCCTGGAAAGTTTGTGCTGAAAAATCAGCTGATAGACTTATGGGGTTTCCTTTGTATGTAACTGTTTTATTTTCTCTCACTGCTTTTAAAATTCTCTCTTTGCTACTGCTTTTTGACATTTAAAAAAAAAAAGATTTTATTCATTTGACCCAGAGAGATCACAAGCAGGCAGAGAGGCAGGCAGAGAGAGAGGGGGAAGCAGACTCTCTGCTTGGCAGAAACGTGATCCCAGGACCCCGAGATCATGACCTGAGCCAAAGGCAGAGGCTTTAACCCACTGAGCCACTCAGGTGCCCCTACTTTTTGACATTTAAATTACTATGTGTCTTGGTGTGGACTTCTAAGATTGATTTTGTTGGAGGCTCTCCATGACTCCTGGATCTGGATTCCTGTTTTCTTCTTCAGATTTGGGACGTTTTCAACTATTATTTCTTCAAATAAATTTTCTGCCCCCTTTTCTCTCCCCTCTCCTCTGGAACCCCTATAATGCAAAAGTTATTACACTTGATGATGTCACTGAGTTCCTTAAGTCTATTTTTATTTATTATCATTATTTTTTCTCTCTTTCCTGTTCAGCTGATTGCTTTCCATTACTCTGTCCTCCAGGTCACTGGTCTGTTTGTTGGCTTCCTCTAGTCTACTATTTATTCCACCTAGTGTATTTTCAATTTCAGTTATTGAGTTCTTCATCTCTGTTTCATTCTTTTTTTATGTTTTCTACCTCTTTTTAAGGTTCTCACGAGGTCCTCCATTGTTTTCTCAAGTCCAGGGAGTATCTTTATGACCATTACTTTAAATTCTCTATCAGTCACATTACTTATCTCTATTTTGCTTAGGTCTCTTGCTGTGATTTTATCCTATTCTTTCATTAGGACAAATTCCTCTGTCTCATTTTGTCTAATTCTATGTCTGTTTCTGTGTTAGGAAAGTTAGCTTCATCTCCTGCTCTGGAAAGTAGTGGCCTTCTGAAGAAGAGGTCCTGTGGAGCCCTGCAAAGTAGTGTTCCCTCTTCATCAGAACCTGGCACTTCAGGGGTGTCTCCTATATGTGATGTGTGTACCCTGCTGTTATGGCTGACCCACTTTTGCCTTGAGTCTGTCATTTGCAATGGCTCTCTGCCTGTTGTGGGCAGTGTTTGGTTCCCATAGTGTTAGTTGACTGGTTTGGGCCCAAGTTGGGCTTGAATTGAGTCAGACTGGGGGTTTACCAGAGATGCAGTAGCACCAAACCACAAGGTGCTTTTCCTGTGTTGTCCTTGGAGAGCTGTCATTGGTGGGCAGGGCCTGAAGTCAGATTAGATGTGTATCCCCAGCCTACTCCTGGAGGCTCATGGTTGCTTCTGTATGGTGACTGCAGGTGTTTAAAAAGTTGATTGGAACACTGCATAAAAAAACCAATGATGTACTGTATGGTGACCAACATAAAACAATTTAAAAAAAAAGGAAGCTGGTAAGCCTTCCTAATCTTCTCATGTCCCTTCTGCTGGTTTTCTGGACATGAATGCTACTATTTTGGAAGGCACTTGTTGAAGATGGCACAGACACAGAAGAGAAAAAATTGTGTGTCCTTGAATTGTTGCTTCAAAGAGAGCTGTGTGACCAAGAATACCCAGATTATGGGAGGAAGAACTAGAATCCTAATGTGGAGAGGCACAAAAATGTTATGATTTGTTTTTTAAACAGCTAACACTAATAACCCAGGGGTATTCTCTTTCTGCCTGGTACAGTATCCTGTTATTCTTTGGGGAACAACTTTTTTTCACTCCATCATGGCTTGGTAAGGCTATCTATTCCTGTGCTTTGCCCCTATCCCTCCCCCAGTTTGGCCCACTAAGGTGGGTATATGAACCAGGTTGGTCAAGTTCTCTGTTTCTGGGTGCATAATCAGTTCAGGAATGGTTTCATGACTCAAACTGTGTCAATGAGAATCTTTCTAAGCCTCAGCATCTGGGCAGTGGGAAAAGCAGTTTTCCTCTTCTTTGGACTCCTATTTGGGAGATGCTGCAAAATGGCAGCATCTTGTCCTCTATAGTGGGACATAATTAAGACAGTGAGTGAGGCAGGAAGAACTGGAGCATGGAGACAGAGGCAGAGCTCCACTATCACTGTTGGGTTTTTGAACCCGGTGGTGCCTGAAGACAGTGCTGGGGTTCACTGCTTCTGTGAGCTGAAAATTCATTGAAATTATTGTATGTAACTTTCATTTCATTACTTATTCTGCCTAGGCAAGTTGAGCAGGACCATTGTTGTGAGCCAACACACTGCCTAGTGTCAGTTCTGGCTCCATTTTGCTCTCTAGGCTTATGGCCCACAGTCCCCACTCTCCATGAGAGCCACCAAGGAGAGCTCAAGGTTCTGCCCACTCCACAATCCGCTCGTTTCTGAGTCCTTCCCACCTCAGTAAGTGGTAACACCTGATGTCTTGAATCCAGAACCTCAGTTGCTCTCAATCTTCTCTCTCTCTCATTGTCCAGTTTGTCAGCAAGTCTTGTCTTTCTTCTTCTCATTTCTCTACTTTCTCACCTGCATTTTCTCCAAGGGCCTCCCAAGGGGGTTCTCAGCGTCCATTCTTGCATTCCTGTAACTTATTCTTATGTAGCAACTAGAATAATCCTGGAAGTGCACGTTCTTCTGCTGAAAACTGCAATGTTATTCCTTTGCTCTTAGAATAAAGTCCAAAATTCTTACTGCTACTTTCAAGGATTTGCATGGTCTGGCTCTTCCCTGGTTTTCAACATCACCTCTCATCCATCTCCTGCCACTCCCTACACATGGGGTTCTGGGTTCAACATTTCCTAGACCCCCTCTCAGTTCTTCTGGGTCTTTGGGTCTTTGCACCTGCTGTTCCTACCACAGGGAAGTTATTCCTCTCTTTCTTGACATGGCTATACTTCCACAGAGAGGCCTCCAACTATCCTATTTAAATGTATTTCCTTCCCAGGAGAGTCTGTGATTATTTGTTTATTGTTTTACTTATTTGTTACTTGCCTCTCTGTTTTAGAACCGAAGCTTGAAGGAGGCAGGGGTCTTGTGTGCTAATCATAGCTGAATCTCTGGGTCCTGTGTCTAGCACGTAGTTGGTGCTCAATAAAGAACTCTTTTCTTCATGTGACAAGCCTTGAAGGGGTTCTCAGAAGGCAGTTTGAAACCCCTCAAACTAGAAATTCTCTATGATCCCTGTTGGTATGTCTTCCTCCTGAACAAAGTGCATATCAAATATAATATTGTGATTAATATTCACTAGTTGGAATGATATTTTATCTTATTTATATGTACTTTTATTTATTTATTTTAAATCAAAGTATAGTTGACATATAACATTATATTAGTTTCAGCTGTACAACATCATGACTTGACAGTTACATGCCTTATGAAGCGCTCAGCACAGTAAGTGTAGGTACCATCTGTCAATATAAGATTTCTTGCATATTTCCTGATTACAGAGGTAGGAAATAGATGAAATGCATACTTAAGTTTTGTTTTAATTGAATACTTGTGAGAAGTTCCTTTTAACACCTCAAAGGTTAAAGTTGAACCCAAACACATGAATTTCTGGCACTTTCACTGGAAGGATGTGGGTGACTGTTATTCGCTTTACTTTGTCTATGTTCAGCTGTTGTTATGGTTTTGGTTAAAAAGAGACAGAGTTTTAAAAAATAGATTGTATGTTTTAATTTAATTTAATCAAAAGTTTTAAAAAGTAGGCTCCATGCTCAGTATTGAGCCCAACATGGGGCTTGCCTTCACAACCCCGAGATCAAGACCTGAGCTGAGATCAAGAGTCAGTTGCTTAACCAACTGAGGCACGCAGGCACCTAGCCTTTATGTTTTAGAGAAGTTTTAGATTAACAGCAAAACTGAACAGAAAGTAGAGAGATTTCCCATTTACCCGTTGGATCTCCTATAGCCTCTCCCACTATAAACATTCCTTACCAGAGAAGTGCGTTTATTATATTCAATGAACTTATATTGACAAATCATAATCAACTGAAGTCCTCAGTTGTTTATATGAGAGTTCACTCTCAGTGTTGTATATTCTATGGATTTTGATAAATGTACAATGACATGCATCCATCATCAAAGTATCATACAAAATAGATTCACTGCCCTGAAAGTGCTCCGTGCTCCACCTATCATTCCCATCCTGGATTCTGGCAACTGCTGATTTTTATTTATTCTTTTTACTGTCTCCATAGTTTTGTCTTTTCCAGACTATCAAATACTTGGCATCATACAGAATGTAGCCTTTTCCCACTGGCTTCTTTCATTTAGTAATATGAGATTAAGGTCCCTCCATGTCTTTTCATATTTTGATAGATAACTTCTTTCTACGTGCTGAATAATGTTCCACTGTGTGGATGGACCACAGTTTATCCTGGTTGCTCGTAAGTTTTAGCAGTCACAGAATAAAGCCACTATATACATGCCTGTGTAGGTTTTTGTGTGAATATAGATTTTCAGCTTATTTGGGTAAATACCAAAAGTGATTGCTAGATCCTGTAGTGAGACTATGTTTAATTTTGTAGAAATGGAATTTCAAAAAATTAACAAATAACTTTAGATGGTTAAACATTCAACCCACTGTGTGAATAATCTTACCAGTAGCCAGGCCTCTGCAAATGATTGTCAGGCTGTGCCCCATAAGGACTGGGCCAGGAGAGTGAATGAATCCAGCCTTCTCCTGACCTAGTGTGAAGACTCACCTGCTCCATTCCCACAAAACTGCCCTGAGAGCAAGCTTACATCTTGCTAGCTGTCTTCTCTCTCCTTGGGTCCTGGCCTGGCACCTTATCCTTGGGCCAGTTCTCTCATTTCTTCTCTTTCCCAGAGAATTCGCCATCTCCAAGGCTACTGGGGGTGTGATGGAGAATGGAAGAATTTTGAGTCTTTATTTTACTCTGTAAATGTATCCCTTCCTCTTGAACTCCTCATTCTAGAATGTGCCCCGGGCTCATCTGAAACCTGAAGAGCCATCTGCCACCGCCTCCAAGTGTCAGATTGAATACTTGGGCAGGCCTCAAGGTTAAATGACCTGTTTCCCTTACTCTCCGAAAGCTTTTAAAGGACAATCCCCATAGAAAGCTCTGTTCTTGCCAGTGCCTAAGATAACGCAGCATGGTCTCCCCCACTGCGCCCCCAGTTCCCTAAATATATTTGCTCTCGGCCAGTAGGTGGCAGTATTCCCACACTTTTCTCTCTCCAGCAGGCTCCTAAACACAGGATTTATGTAAAAGCGGAGTGGGTTCAGGGTGTTGAGATAGTATTAGAGGAAGCCTCCAAAGGCACAAGACTTTTTTTTGTTTTGTTCATTTGAGAACAGATAATCTTTTACCTTTTTTCCCATTTTAACCCTTTTCTTTTTCTTTTGAAACAATTTCAAATTTACCTAAAAGTTGCAATTATAGTTTAAGAACCTTGTTTTCTTTTTTTCCCTCAGAATCTTTTGAAAGTTGCCCGTATGATGTCCCATCATCACAGAGAACCTTATTTGTATTTCCTGCAAACAAGGACATTCTTCAACACAGCCACTAGAGAGCCTTCAAAGTCAGGAAATGAACCACTGTACATTACTATTCTGTGATTCTCAGATACCATCCAAGTTTTACCCCTTGTCCCATTATGCCCTTTACAGCACAGGGATCCAGTCCCGAATCACCATTGTATTTAGTTATCATGTCTCCTAATATCCTTCAAGCTGGGAATGTTCCCCAGTCTTCCTTTGTTTTCCGTAACCTTGGTACTTTTAAGATTACCGGTTTTACTTTGTAGAATGTCCCTCAATAGATCTGCATCCTTACATGAGATTCGGTTTATGCATCTTTGGCAGGAATATCACAGAAGTGACACGGGTTCTTTTCACTGCTTCTTATCAGGTAGCACAATGTCTCGGCTTGTGCCATGACTAGTGAGCAGCTGTGTCTACCCACTTGATTACCGTGATGACTGGTGGTCATGTCCATCATAAGGACATTCTAGTTCCCTTTGTACTTAACAAGACTTTGGTGAAAAGGTACTTTGAGACTATGTGAATAGCACGTTTATCATCAAGTGTTTGAATGACTCACTCCTTTACTCTTACCAGTATGGACTGATGAATTGCTGCTTTATTCAGTGAGCTATTTGTTTCAGATTTAGTCAGTGAGAACCACTTTGAGGTGTCTTCAGCGTCCTTTTGACACACCCCATCATTAATTTCTGATACAACATGTGCAAAGCTCATATCGTACTTTCCTTGCCCCCACCTGCCATTTCTTCTAAGAGTTCTGGGTTCTTTCAGTGGAGAATGGTATTTAGAAACCAGATGAGCTCATTGTTTTTGCAGTGTCCTTGCTCCCAGTTCTTTTTGTTGGACAGAACTAAGGAATATGTGACTATGCCTGTGAGTATGTGTACATACACACATAGACACACACGCAGGCATTGGCACACGCAGATGGGCATGCATACACACACAGACACACATGTATGCACACCCATATATACATTCACACACATACACATATGCACATACATATACACATAGATACCCACGTGTACACTCACTTATACACACCTAGACTCACACATGTACACACATATGGAAATACCTACAGATATATCAGACAATTACATCTACAGTGTTTTCTGTATCTGTATATACTGAAAACTGTGAATCCACACCAGAGCTGACTACATAATTTGTGGGTCCCAGTGCAAAATGAAAATGTGATGTCCCTTATTCAGAAAACAGAAAAAAAGTGCTATTTAAGGTATTGAAATATAAAGCATTTTCCTGTATTCCACAGTTTCTCTTAATGTGTCATGATGTTTTTTGTTTGGTATTTAATGTCACTCTAAAGGAAGAACAATTAAAAATTTAAATCATTAGCAGGAATTTTACTTCTCATCTTTATATTGTGCAATGCCGGTTTTCAGTTCAAATATGAAAGCATTTAATTTGTATGCAGAATCACCTAGAATAATACATACTTTGTACAGGCACATGTATTTTGTTCTTAGTAGAACAGCTGTAACACTGCACAAAACTGACTAACTGTGTTTATTTCCCCTCCTGCCATGTGCATGTTCTACCAACACTGTCTACTCAGCTTAGGCTCACTGATGAGCCAGGAGGGCTGTAAGGAAAGGAGCTATAAATTGTGTGGGGGCCACAGGCAGGCTGCCCCTAGAGGGGCCACTGTGGCATATAGATTGTTTTAAATACAGATTACGTGAGGGATGGTTGGTGTGAGGACACTCAGACCCTCTGTCACCTGGCAGCAGGAAATAAATCTCCCATGTGACAGGTGCCTTCCCTGTCAGGAGGGAGAGACATCCTATCACCGGAGATGGAGAATTTAGAGCCCAGAATGCTGTATATACTCTTGGGACATTCTACTAATTAACTACCCTGGCCCAAATTCCTGGAGAATTCCTTACTAATTGAAGCTCTGGAAGTTGTTTTCTTTGTCCTGTCAGTGCCTCACAGATTTATCATCTCTGTCTAAAAAGTATCAGAACTGTCTGTCTGGGTCATTCTCTCAGTCTCCATTTCATTCCTGGGCCTCCATGCGCATGTCATCGACTTTTGTTTTTCTTCTGTTTATCTGTCTCATGTCAATTTAATTATTGGTCCAACCAGAAGAATCTCGGCCAGGAGAATATTTCTTCCTCCCTGACAATTGCCATATCTTTCCTTTTCCTTCTATGTCCAGAATTTCGGCAAAGTTAGTTGGCTCATACAAGAGAACATGAGTAAGGAAGAATATGGTCTTTTGTCTTCTAGCAAGTTCTAGTCCAAATGGAAAGTGTGGCTCTCGAGCTGTCAGTCACAGAAGGAATGTGTTTCCGATGTGCTGGCTTTGAGTCTCACTGAAGTCCCAGTGGGTCCATGGGAACCTGGACTAATGGGGCATGGCGGACGCCACATGTGAAGGGGACATCAGGGAATGACAAACATGTATTGCCATATCTTCTCTGCGTATTCCAGACTCTATTGTCTTGTTAGACTTCATTTCCAAAACACAAGTTCAAAAACAAAACTGCTGACAATTTCGAGAAGGTGATGCAGAGTATGAAACAAAGCGTGGGACTCTTCTGAGTTTGGGTACCCACCGGCCTGCACAGATCAGGAGATCAGAAGACTAGCTTCGGCTCTGGCATATGATGATCCAGAGAACCTACCTTAGAGGCTGTCATGGGTATTGTTAGAAGGCCCTCACATTCTGGATCCCGTCAAAGGGTTATAGTGGGGAAAACACCCTTTGCTTTGCTTTGAACTTTGACACCCTCGACTGGGGCTGTTAGCCCACGTGCACAGTCTGTGAAGGCTCAGAATGGGAAGCTTCCGACTTAGCCTGCGGTGAGTTTCTCTGGTATGCCCTTTGAGTTCACTGGCTTCTGTTCACATCTTTCTCATCCCTTGGAAAAAAAAAACAAACAAACATTTCCTTGAGGCAAAAGTCCCTGTGTCATGTTTCTTTCCCAAATCTTTTGTTCTGACTTAAGTTATGAGATGTCATCCTCAGTTTTCAGACATTTTAAAAGGACCCAACTGCAATTGAGGGAAACTGTGGGTGGGTGTCAGCCATGATGTTATCCACTGGTCCTGTTTCTCCTGCATCTTGCCAAGGAGTTTCTTCCCCCAAGAAGGGGATCACATTTGTCTGGGTCATGAATCTCAATCCCCATTTCTTTAAGTATTCTTTGTTCCCTCCACCTCTTTTTTTTTTTCCTGGGAAAATCCACTTAGTCTCTACCATTTGGTATAATGTTGCCTTTTTTTGATGCCTCAGGCCAAACTGGTCAGTCCTTTGCACCCTCTCTGTTCTTGTCTCCATTGTGGTGTGTCCTGGTTTACATGGTGATAACTGCCTTCCAGGTCCGCATTCTCCAAAAGGTTTCACATTTCTTCAGGGTGGGAATTGGCCTTTATTCCTTCTGTATCCCTAACACTTCTCACAGGGCTTGACCCCTGGCTCCTTGTCAGCCTCTCTAAAAACACATGCCTTCAACAGCTCTTTCCTTTAGCTAGTTTCTTCTCACATTTTACTCTGGCATTTTCCTCCATTTACCTGGCACATGTTTTTAGTTGTGGAAAATAGAATAGAAAAAATTATCTCATATGCTGATGACATGGCTTTATTATCAATAACTAGATGTTGTCTTAATAGACATTTAATTATTCTCAGAAAGCAGAACATAAAAGTCTCTTTGGAAACCCAAACTGTCATTTTAAAGGCTCATTGCTAACCACTCTACAATAGTCCATTCAATTTATTTAGGCTTTTTGAAGCTTAACATTTTTTTAAAAAGATTTTTATTTATTTATTTGACAGAGAGAAACATCACAAGTAGGCAGAGAGTCAGGCAGAGAGAGAGAGAGGAGGAAG
The DNA here is from genome assembly GCA_003697995.1 of Taxidea taxus jeffersonii. Lineage (NCBI taxonomy): Eukaryota > Metazoa > Chordata > Mammalia > Carnivora > Mustelidae > Taxidea > Taxidea taxus. The sequence continues at coordinate 16,153 of RCUC01052900.1, read as the reverse complement.
CAGGCTCCCCGCCGAGCAGAGAGCCCGATGCGGGGCTTGATCCCAGGACCCTGAGACCATGACCTGAGCCGAGGGCAGAGGCCCCAACCCACTGAGCCAACCAGGTGCCCCCAGTGTTTATATCTAAAAACTACTTTAAACTTTTTATCATAATTACCATCTGCACATTAGTGAACTACCATTGGCACTCATTGGGGTAACATTATGACAGAGTTCCCTTGTGATGTCATGGTAGGGATTTGCCAAGATGTTCATTTATTCATTTATTTATGAAGTATTTGTTGACTGACTATATTGCCAGGCACGATTCTTATTGCTGTGATGGAGCAATGAACAAAACATTAAATAATCCCTCCCTCAAGAAGCTATATTCGAGTTGCTGGTCAGTGGTGGGAGGCAATAAGCCTAAAAAATAAGTAAATATCTAATATGTTAGAAGGCGAGAGTGCTATGGAAACAGAATAAGAAAGTGGGTGAACAGGGTGCATTTAAGAACGAGGTCATGGTGAGCCTCACTGGAAGGTGTCCTTTGAAGGAAGAAGGGGTGAGGGGCACAGATACCTGGGGAAAGGGAAACCTACTAAAGCCTGGTGTTGGAGTGGGTTTCTGGTGTGTTCAGGAATGGCCAGGAGAACAATGTAGTTGGAGAGCAAGGAGGTGGCAGTGGGTAATGAGGTTGGGGTGGGGGGCATCATTCACTTAAGTCTGTTGGCCTCAGGAGGGACATTGGTTTTTGCTCTGAAAAGATGAGAGCCGTTGGAGGGTGTTGGTGAGGGATATGTTGTTCAACTTGTGTCTCACTGTTTTCTTCCTTCTCTCCTTTTCTTTTTCTCTCTCTTTTCTTTTTTAAAGATTTTATTTATTTATTTGACAGACAGAGATCACAAGTAGGCAGAGAGGCAGGCAGAGAGAGAGGGGGAAGCAGGCTCCCTGCTGAGCAGAGAGCCCGATGCGGGGCTCGATCCCAGGACCCTGGGATCATGACTTGAGCAGAAGGCAGAGGCTTTAACCCACTGAGCCACCCAGGTGCTCCACTCTCTTCTTTTTTTAAGATTTTATTTTATTTATTTTTATTTTTTTATTTTTTATTTTTATTTTTAAAAAGATTTTACTTATTTGACAGAGAGACAGATCACAAGTAGGCAGAGAAGCAGGCAGAGAGAGAGGAGGAAGCAGGCTCCCTGCTGAGCAGAGAGCCCGATGTGGGGCTCGATCCCAGGACCCTGGGATCATGACCCGAGCCGGAAGCAGAGGCTTAACCCACTGAGCCACCAGGTGCCCCTAAGATTTCATTTTTAAGTAATCTCTACACTTAATGTGGGGTTCAAACTTATAACCCTGAGATCAAGAGTCACACGCCATACTCCTGAGCTGGCCAGGTAACCCTTTCTTCTTTTCTCTTTTCTTTTCTTTTTTTCTTTCTCCTCTTCTCTCTTCTCCCCTACTCTCCTTCCCCTCCCCTTCCCCTCCCCTCCCTTCCTTTCCCCTCTCCTTATCCCTTTCCTTCCTTCCCTTCCCTCCCCTCCCTGCCCCACCCACCTCTTCTCTCCTCTCCTCTCCTCTTCTTTTCTTTCTCCTTTTTTCCTTTCTTCTCCTTCCTCTTCCTCCATCTTCCTCCTTCGGGTAGATCAACAGGAAATCTTTTCTTCAACTTGCAGTATCAGGTCAGCTGAAAAGTGTGACTGGTGTGACTGCAGGCTGTGCCATTTTGTTGAGAGCCAGAGGGCTCTTCTACATCCACTTTCAGGTCAAAGTAAGGGCCCCCTTTGACGACAGCGTTAGGTCGGTGAAACCTGACTTGGTGACTCTTCACAGCAGCAGGCGGCTTCAGAACACATACCACCGTTGGTTTTTGCTGTCTTGGTATGATCGTTTTGTTAGTAGTGGTTTCCCCCACTAGACCATAGCTCCATGAAGGCAAAGGTCATGGAACTGTTTCAAAAGTCAGCATTGTGTTGCCGGAAACCACTACACTGCCCTGTTCATTTACAAATATTGGTTGAATATTACAAATATTATAAATATTGGATAAGTGTGATAATATCTATTTTCTTTATTGCCATAATGCTAGAACCACACAAGAAACCTTTGTTCACAGAGCCACGGGCAATTATATTACTGGATAAATCTGTTTAAGACTACGTTGCAAGACTGCAGTTTGTGCCAGCTAGATGTGGGCCATGGGGCCCAGCTTTTGTCATAATTTAGTAACGGTCTGAAATGTCCCCTCTCTGCCAGCTTGCTGGGAAGTTAGATAAGAAGATTTCAGAGGAAAGATAAGATTTGATAAGAAAACCCACGTGCGTGTGTGTAAATGAAAGAATTCACGATACTCGGTGTTCTTTTTTTATCTTAAATGATTATTTTTAAAAAATATTTTACTGGGGCGCCTGGGTGGCTCAATGGGTTAAAGCCTCTGCCTTCAGCTCAGGTCATGATCCCAGGGTCCTGGGATCGAGCCCCGTGTCGGGCTCTCTGCTCTTGGGGGAGCCTGCTTCCCTTCCCCTCTCTTTGCCTGCCTCTCTGCCTACCTGTGATCTCACGCTGTAAAAATAAATAAATAAAATCTTAAAAAACATATTTTACTTACTTATTTATTTATTTATGAGAGAGGGAGAGAAAGAGAGCACATGTGATTGTGTGCGAGCAGGAGGTGGGGTAGAAGGTGAGGAGCAGCGGAGGAGGGAGAGGGACAAGCAGACTCCAAGCTGATCCCACAACCCTGAGATCATGACCTGAGCCAAACCCAGGAGTCGGACACTCAGCCGACTGAGACGCCCAGGTGCCCCTAATTTAAATGATTCTTCAATTAATATGAACACATAATACCAACCTCTCTAAAATCTCTACTTTTGTGGATCTTACTAAACTATAAAATCAAATAAATGTGTCATTTAACATGAACACAATTATGAAAGCGATATAATTTGAAGGAACCACATCAGTGAACTTAACGGTGCCTCCTGCGTGAACCCTGACCTACCCTCCCACCCCCATGCCTGAGTTTCCCTTGGCAGGCTTGCACACACCCTATGGCGAGCCACTTCTCCCAACATTCCTCTTACTCAAAATATTGCAAAATACATATGCTTTCTGCCATCTGCAATGCAATTTACCTTTAGCCTCCACTGGATTAAAAATGCCTCATTTGTCTACTAAATTCATTTCTGCTCAGTTCACCAAATTTAAAGTGGTATTACTCGATGACTATCTAATCAATCAGCCCAGCTGCCGGTGGAGTTCGATTGCTGTCCCTAGATGTTAAGCAGATGTTCCGATAGCCCAGACAGTGCTTACATTAAAAGTTTATGCATTACAACTGAAATGAAAAAAAAGTATTTACTAATTTGTTGTCAAAAAAAAATTGAGAGTGACCAAATGTAGACCAGAGGACTATGGCTTAAAAAACATCAGGCTAAACAGTGACTTGCTGCCAATTCATTCAGACCCAATTTGGTATTTCTTCTTTCTCTGTGTGTGCATGTGGGATGTGTGTATTTGTGTGTGAGAGATACAGAGAGAGGGAGGGAGCGTGCAAGAGAGATGTTATTCTTGAAATGTACTTGTTTATTTTAGGCGAGTCCTTTAATTTGGATAGGTACCTAATTTCTTCTGGAGATCTTTGAGGACAATCAAGAGCATGGTTGCCTCTGGTTATTTTCAAGATTCTTAACATTAAGTTGGCATTCTTGAGATGAAAGATACTATGTAGTTCTAGTAAATAAATACAAGAATTTGGGAATGCATGTCTTGGGTAAATGCCAAGACTATTGCTTTTTATTTTCCACTTAAGTAAAATATTTTTAAAATGTTCTTTGGAGATGGTGTTTGCCATTGTGTTATGTTTTAGACTGTTCATTAGAGAGTTTATCTAAAACTTACTGGTGTTTATTTAGATTATAATAAATGGCTTAATTATCTGTTTTTAGTCTTTTGTAAATGCCATGAGGCTGACTTCAGTTAAAACGTCAAGTTACTTTTTTTTCTTTATACAAATGTTTTCTGGAGTGTTCTGTGAATTCTTTAAAAGTAAAGTATGTATATACTTTACTGTTGCCAAAGAATGTATATACCTTAAATGTGAATTTTTGAACTCTAACATCTGTGAACATTTGAAATATGTTTGTTTAAAAACCAAATTGTGACATTAATGTGGAATCACCATCTTGAAAATGCATGAGAGCTTCACTATTGAGATGACCATATTAACAGAAAGGGTAGTGACTTCAGATTGAATTTCATGGTCTCAGGTCTATGTGGGGAGCAATTCTAGTGCTTTACAAATAAAATACATTAGCTCTTAACTAGTGAAATAGACAAATTTAAAATTCAGTGTTAAAATTTAATTCTAACCTTGATAAAGAACAAAGCTGTATGACAGACCATGGAGTAAAAATGTTAACATGTAAAATTCTATTTCACAGTCTAAATCCATGACTGTGGAGATACCCATTGTCATTTGATTATTTTTAGTTCGCAATCAGATGTTGGGTATAGCATAGGGGGCCATAACATAGCATAGCTGATAGACATATTTACTTGTATGGAATTTTGGCCATTGTGATAGCCTCGGTGCTGTGTCTGCTTACCACAAGATTTGCTCATTATTTTTATTAGGATCCTAATGGCTATTAGGATAGCTTTTAAAATCCCATCCTAAAACTACACCAAAGCATTTAAGTTTTACAGTCAGAGGGGGATACCACTAAAGTAATTTGGTAAAGTGTCATAAGTCATGACATAAAACACTAATTTTTTTCCCCTCTAGTTAAGATTATGCTGAGTAAGCTATATTTATGTGTGGGTGCCGATGTGTGCTTGCAATTATGCAATGTTTATTGTGTCTGTTTTTATTTAATTTACTGTCACATTGTAGAGTATGCAAATACAAAAATATCATGTTAGAAGTTTCAATTTGGATTTTAGGTTTTTTAAAATGTTTATACAGATGCGTAGACACACACACTCAGTTGAATATCAGGTGACAAGTGTGCAGAGCCATAGCCTGATCATTGGCCCAAAATCAGATGGTGTTTTGGTTGCAAAGAAAAAGAATCCCAACTCACACTGACTTAGCTAATGAGAACACTGGATGGCTCATGGAACAGAAGTCGGAGGCCATGGTGGACTTGGGGGCTGGGTGAGCCAGTGGCTCATGTGGTCTTCAAGGATCCTGGTATTTTCAGTCTGTCCACTCTGACATCCACAATATCAGCTCAAGCAAAGGCTTATTTTCTGAGCACTTGTGGTTGGGTCAGCAGCTCAGTTAGGGCTTCATGCTTGTATATTCCCATCCAGTGGGAGGGAGGACTGGTGTCCTGTGGTTCTTTGAAGTCAACCACAATGGATGGGGAAGGAAGGGAGAAAGGTAGGTGAGGCATGAATGTTACTCCTCAGCAGAAGATAGAGAGCCGATCCAATAGCTAGGCTTTCTCTTTGAAGGGAGGGTCAAGGATTGAGCAGAGATGGTTAAAATCTAATCACATGGGGCTGGGGTTCAGAGCCAAGAATGCAGTCATTGCAGCTGGGAGAGCCCACAGGCTGGGGGAGGAATTTTGTCTCTGAAGGTTCTGGGGAAAGAAGGAAGTGGGACATAGGAAATCTCAAGTCTCAGTTTCAGAACCCTGAGGATATCAAGAATAAATGAGAAAACCAACTTGATGTGGAGCGGATGGGCCATCTCACCAGAGCTCTTTAGGTCTTGCTGCCTTTCTCTGGAGTAGGGTTTGGAGCCGGGGCTGTGGGTACTGATGGAGCTTATGTGGCTTCAGCCACAGAAGGTAGGGAGAGGGCCACAGCATGACACTGAGCCAGAAATATGTGGTGTATTCTGGCTCAAATATTCGGATTGAATTAAGAGGCAGAGAAAAAAATCCAGCTAATAGGACATGTTGAGTCACATGTGATAGGCAACAGGATGTTAAGATGGAGCTTTTAGAAACATCAGTTTGAGCAAAGGCCCCCAAAGCCAAAAACAAAGCCTGGGTGCTGTGTGCCCTCATGTTTTGAAGTGAGGAGTGCTTCAGTTGTATTGGACTTGCAAAGGGAGTGGCTCCAGGTGAGTTTTAATTAGTGAACCACTTGCCTCCAGCCTGGAAGAGCATCAAGGTGCAAGATGTGAGGAAGAGGATGGATTTTTTGCAGAGAGCTGTGGCCATGCTGTGGCGTTTCTCCTTCTCCAGCAGGAGGGGTGGGGGTGGGGGGTTGGGAGGTTGGGGGATGCCCCTCCTCTTAAGCCAGGTAGCAGAGGGAGTGTGTAGTTTCCCGGGCAGCCCTAATGCAGTACCACAGAGTGGGTGGCTTTAAGCAACAGGTATTTTTTGTCCCACAGCTCTGGAGGCTCAGTCTGAAATCAAGGGGCAGGCTTCCTCTGAAGGCTCTAAGGGAGGATCCTTTTCTGTCTCCCCCAGCTTCCCTGGTGCTCCTTGTCTCATGGCTGTGCCATGCCAATCTCTGCCTCTGTCATCCCATGGCCATCTTCTCCTTGTGTGTCTGTCTCTTCTCTTTTCACAAGGATACCAGTGGGTTCAGAGCCCGCTCTGCATCAGTAGGACCACATGGTAACTTGATTATGATCCACAGAGATGCTATTTCTAGGTAAGGTCACATTCTTGGGTATCTACGGGGGGTAGAGCTTTCAATGTAAAGTTTTAGAGGGCACAATTTAGCCCACAATTGGGGGCTCCAAGAGGAACCTTGGAGAACTTTGTATGTGTCCCCTGGAGAGATGGGGCATGTGAGTAAGTGTCTAATACTTTATAAGAGAAGTGTAAAGGTGAGAGAATGGGGCTGTTGCTCCTGCCAGCTGGAGAGTGGTGGGGAGGGTGCTGGCTAATTGGCAGTTCCTCAGTCAATGGCAGGGCCAATGTGTGGGCTTGTAGGAACCAGAAGTGGAATGTGTTGAAAGGAAGCTGGCCTGGAGTCTTCTTAAAAGGATCCATCCCCAGGTGGGTCCTGGTGCTGTGACTTCCAAAGAGAGGATGGTCTATTAAAAAGGGCAGGAAAGTATCTTTAGGGTAGATACCCAGTAGTGCAACGGGGGTGGGGGTTAAGGGGGTAGGAAAAGAATAAATGAAACAAGATGGGATCAGGAGGGAGACAAACCAAAAGAGACTCTTAATGTCACAAGACAAACTGAGGGGGTGGGGGGGAGGGGTGTTGGGAGAGGGTGGTGGGGGTTGCATTATATGTTTAAATAAAAATAAAAATTAAAAAAAAAAGGGCAGGAAAGTGCAGCCAGGACTTCTCTGCCCAGACCCAGGCCCCACACTGGGAATATTTCTACATGTAAACTTGCATACCTCCATTAAGCTAAACATGACTCGTGACCGATGTCTCCATTTCTAATATATCACCATGTGGATCATTCTGGCTTTCTTGCTTACCTATAAATTCCCTCTCCATCAGTGCCTGCATCAGTGCCACTAGCCATTACTTAATTGTTTAATTCCAGTAGAGAGGATAGCAGCATCATAACTGTTTAGCTGTACACTCATGGAGAACAATTTTATCAACTAGAGTATGGTGCTTGTGTGCAGTTCCTTTCTACCTTTAATCTTTAGGCTCTGTACATTTCCAAAGTTACCTAGTTTAGCTCCTTTCCCCAAAACCTTTGGTGAGATTGTGTCATACATTTGTCATACAGCAAGATCCTTTGTCATAGTCTGCCTTCCTTCATGGGATTTTTCTGACTTCCAAGTGAATTTTTTGCAATGTGCATGCATTAAATCTCAATCTTTGTGCTGTAACGTGTTTTGGACTTTGACAAATGCACAGTGTCATGTAGTCACCAAGATAGTATCATGCAGAATAGCCTCACCATCCTAAAATCCCCTGTACTCCACCTTTTCAAGCCCGACTTTCCACCTGAACCCTTGGTAACCGCTCATCTTTGAACTGTCTCTACATATTTGCCTTTCCCAGAATGTCATATAATTGGAATCATATAGTATATAGCCTTTCCAACCTGGTTTCTTTCACTTTTCCCTATGCATTTAAATTTCCTTTATGTCATTTTGTGGCTTGAGAGCTCATTTCTTTTCACTGCTGAATAATATTCTATTGTATGGATGTGCCAAAGTTTGCTTATCCTTTCGTTTTTTAAAGCACATCTTGGTTGCATAAAACTTCTATAAACATTCTTTTGCAGGCTTTTGTCTAGATACACACTTTCAGATCAGTTAGGTAAATAGCTAGGAGTGTGATTGACCGATCCTGTGGTAAGACTATGTTTAGCTTTGTCAGACACTGTCAAATTGTCTTCCAAAGTCACGGCTCCATTTTGCCTGCCCAATGATAGTGAATGAGAATTCCCGTTGCTCCCCATCCTCACCAGCACTGGGTGCTGTTCGCATATTGGATTTTGACCATTTTCTCTTTTTTTTAAAGAGACAGAACGAGAGAGCATGTATTGCATGGAGCACTGCGTGTGGTGCATAAAAAATGAATCTTGGAACACTGAAAAAAATAAAATAAAATAAAAAAGGAGAGAAGAGTGAGAGAGCATGGGGGAGGGGCAGAGAGAGAGAGGCAGAGAAAGAATCTTAAGTAGGCTCCACACGCATTGCGGAGCCCAACATGGGGCTCGATCTCACACCCTTAGATCCTGACCTGAATCTAAATCAAGAGTCAGATGTTTAACTGACAAGCCACCCAGGCACCCAAGATTTTGACCATTTTATTAAGTGTTGCTATCTCGTTGTTTCATTGTTTTAATTTTCAATTCCCTAATTACCAGCGATGTTGAGCATCTTTTTCTATGCCATCACTGCATCAGGAATGAAAAACATCAGTGCAGACAGAATGAATTACCTCTGGACTGAATACGTCAATTTTTCTTTGACTAGAATATGCTCTACTCTAGCGAAGTGTCTATTCAGATCTTTTGCATGTTTTCTAATTGGATTTTTCGCTTTCTTATTGCTGAGTTTTAAAAGTTCTTTATACATTTTGGGTTCAAGTTCTTTATCAGTTAAGTGTTTTCTAAATATTTTCTCCCAGCCTATGGCTGGTCTCCTCATTCTTTGAACGGTGTCTTTCCTAAAGCAAATGTTTTTAAGTTTCAATGAAATGTAACTTAATAGTTTTTATTTCATGGATCATGCTTTTGATATTGTATCCAAAGAGTCATTGCCAAATCAAAGATCACATGCATTTTATTCTATATTTTCTTCCAAAAGTTTTGATAGCTTTGCATTTTACATTTCAGTCTAGAACCTATTTTGAGTTAATTTTTGTGAAAAATCAAATAGATAAATAAATAAATTTAAGAATTTAATCGTAAATATTCACTTGTTACATTTATTTGTATTTGTACTATGTGTGACTAATCTGGGTAAATCTGTGATCTTTTTTCTCCATTACTCAGGTCACTCAAAAGTTTACAGCATGCACGTGCTTTGTTACTATCAGTGGCTATTCTAAAGTGTTGCATTTTCCTTCTCTATCCACTGAAAACTGTGCTCTTTCTTACTACCTCAGCTGGGGTGAACATTCTTTCAGCACAGTTGTACTTTTTTTTAAAAAAAGATTTTATTTTCAATTTTTTGAGGAACCTCCATGCTGTTTTCCAGAGTGGTTGCACCAGCTTGCATTCCCACCAACAGTGTAGGAGGGTTCCCCTTTCTCTGCATCCTCGCCAGCATCTGTTTTTTCCTGACTTGTTCATTTTAGCCATTCTGACTGGTGTGAGGTGGTATCTCATGACATGGATGGAGCTAGAGCGTATTATGCTTAGCGAAATAAGTCAATTGGAGAAAGACAACTATCACATGATCTTCCTGATACGAGGAAGTGGAGATGCAATGGGGGTGGGGGTTAAGGGTGTAGGAAAAGAAAAAATGAAACAAGATGGGATCGGGAGGGACACAAACCAAAAGAGACTCTTAATGTCATAAAACAAACTGAGGTGGGTCGGGGGGAGAGGGGTTGGGAGAGGGTGGTGGGGTTACATTATATGTTTAAATAAAAAAGCTTAAATAAAAAAAAATATATATATAAAAAGATTTTATTTATTTATATGACAGAGAGAGAGACAGTGAGAGAGGGAATACTAGCAGAGGGAGTGGGAGAGGGAGTAGCAGGCTTCCCAGCAGAGTAGGGAGTCCAAGGTGGGACTCCATCCCAGGACCCTGGGATCATGACCTGAGCCGAAGGCAGGCTTTTAACAACTGAGCCACCCCGGCGCCCCACAGTTGCACTTCTTACATCAAAATCAGTTCCCTTAGTCAATATCTCATTAGTTGAGATCCTTTAGTGAGAACTCCAGAATTAGAGAATTGTTGGGAAAGATTTATATGCTTTGAAATGGACATGCTCAGGTCATGAACAATGAAACAAATGCATTCAGGTCAGAAGTAAGTTCTTCTGTCTGTACTGATATTTTTCTCTCCTGATACAGGGTTCTGCCCAGCTCCTTTCTTAACCTGGGAATCTGCATCCACATTGCCCCTGGCTGTAGGCTGACCCTGTCACAGGCTATTGGACAGTCCTTTGTCTAATGAGGAAGATACAGAAAGCTGTAGGTCAGAAGCCCATGAACTATCTAGTGAGGCTTGCTGCCGGTTGTCTCCGGTCTTGAGGTTGGATTGTCCATCTGAAATCTGACAGTTTCCTGCATGGCTGCTGCTTTGATACAAGATGTTTTAGATTCAGCTTAGACCTTCGACTAGCTAAAGTAGTCACATCTTCCCTTTTTAGTACTTGGTGGCTTCATTTTTTAGTTTCAAACTTGCATAAGCCTTTGTGACTCCCAGAAGTAATTAAAATTAGACAGCGCTTGTGCCTAGAACCTTAGCCTCATTCTTCCCACGGGTCTCTGTGGATTCTGATTCTGGTTCTCTCCTGTTCAGCCCATCCTGCTCCATCTGAACCTGGTGGGCCATCTCTTTCTCTCACTTCCTCTTTTTCTCTCCTCCTACCTCTCTCCACCCTCTAGTAGACCCTCCTTAACTCCCACAGTCCCCCGTGTGGGCACAGCCTGAGGTGTCACTTCTCCCCAGGGGCACATGTGTCTTTTCTATATTCATGCAAGAGCACACACTGACTTGGCCCACACTGACTTGACACCACCTGTCTCAGCCCCTTCTCTGCTTTCCTCGCTCACTTGGGGCTCCAGGTTCTCTGCCTGCCCTCAGCACAACTCTGGCACAGTTTCCCAAGCCTGTTGGTCATGCTCCATCTGCCTGCCTGGTCTTTGCCCAGAGGTCCCTCCAACTCCCCAAATCAGGTTGTGTTTGCTCCTCAAGGACTGGGCGAGCGTCAGCTTTTCTGGAAGTCACTGTGTGCCCCTCACCCTCTCCATCCTGTGCTTCACACTACATCTTGTTCATCCACCTTCCAGAGACCTCCTCTTTGTTACCTGATTAACTGCCCCAGTATAAAAGTAAATGAATAGATTTGCTACTTTATCAATTTGCCAACTTAGAGACTTAGGAGTTTTTGCTTTACTGAATATTCAAGGATTATGAAATCCCCCTGTGGGCCGAATCTCTCCCCCCAGCACACCAGGAAGCAGCTCATGGAAAGAAAAGGAGACTGGGAGAAGACCAGAGGTTAATGAGGGCACAGGGAATGTGGGCACAGGGCAGGAGAGGAGGGTCCATGCCCTGCCCAGGGCTGCCTGGCCAGGGGGAGGTGCCTGGGACTGGTGTGAGGAACCGGTCATTTTAGTACTGGTCACGAGTTGGTTCTACCCTCCCTGGGCAGGTGGATTCCTCTGGTGATAGAGGGTAGACCCTACTGCAGTCACAGCTAATGCATGCATTCTCAGTGGTGGAGGATGGGAGGGCGAGGATATCACACATACGGTTATTAGATTATATCTAATAATCTTAGATATTGCAGTGGTCTATAGCTACTCAAACAGTCTCAATCCACAGTATTTCAGTATATCTGTGGCATTAAAATTTTATGCAAGGGGGCAATTAGGAAAAAAATGCCCAGTATGGCTCTTGGGGAGAAAGATGGTAATAATAAGAAGGTTGGGAAAAATGGAGCTGACAGACGGTCTTCAAGCTAAGGAAGGAACTCTGGCCAGAGATACCCTGGAGAATGGTGATGTTTCTGCACCGCCCAAAGCTGCCCAGCTGAGAGGTGAGGGCGGCTGAGCTCAGCCACTCTGTGGGTGGCCCTGAGTCTTGCCCACCCACAGGGAACTCTTATATTATATGTTCCTGGAGGCCCTCGGTCTGGCAGTCCTGCCTGCTCATGCTTGAGCCTGAGCTGGCAGTGTTGGAAGGTTCAGACTAAAATAAGAGTTGAATTATGGGCAGGTTAGCTGAGCGGGGATTTGATTGACAGAGAGCACGGCGCCATCGCTAGAGTGAAGCAGGAATGTGGGTCATTTTAAGGACAGGCGAATCCTTGTACAGCCGGAGACACATTGGTTCTGCTTCCCAAGTGGAAGGTGCCCTAGAGCAAGGTGAGGATGTGGGAGGGGAGCAACACCCCCAGAAACGCCTGCCATCCCTGGGCTTCTGTGATGTGGGGCTGCTCTATAAGCTGAAAGTCAAGGCCAGTGGGAATGCAGGTGCATGAGCGCTTCTATTACTGGGAACTGGTTATACTATCTTAAATCAAAACCCTTTTGTTTGCCTTTTGGAATCCTCTCATCCGGAAAGTCCCAAAGGAAAACCAAATACAGAAGAACTGCAGAAAAGTGGGAAAATTGCCAGTTTACTTTTCCTCTAAAACCTTGACTCTGGGTTGGCTTGTGGTAATGAATACATTGGTAATGAGTCTGTTGTATACACACTTTTATAGATAGAATATCAATAAATAAGTGTCAAACAAACTTTGAAAGACAATCCGTTAGGCAGTCTTGGGTGCACATGATGGTTGTCATTCTGTGTCATGAATTACAGGATGGTGCAAGTGTCAGCTGGCCCCTCCTTGAAATAGGGGACTGTCTGGGGCTGGATGGCTCTGGGGCCTGGGGCAGGGGATGGGTGAGGTCAGAGTCGTGGGCTCTGCTCTATCCACCCACATCAAGCCATAGTGAGCGCTATCTGGTGACATGTGTGGCTAGACTGGCACCAGCCCACCTCACTGACTCGGGAACATCTCCAACCCTCGGCTGTAGTGCGGGTGGGTCAGTGAGGTAATTTTCATAGGAGACGGGCATGCTCCATACCACAGACTCAGAGAGCTTCTCTGCTGTTTTCTACAAATGGAAAAGTTAGATTGTTTATTTTTCTGTGGGAAAGCTGTTTTGTTCTGTGGGTGAGGATGAAGACTGTCTCCCTTATTTTCACCAGATCAGACGTGCTGCCAGGGCTGTTGTTAACATCTTTTTTCTCTTTTTTAAAAGACTTATTTATTTATTTGAGAGAGAGAGAACACGAGTGGAGGGAAGGGGAGTAGAGGGGAATCTTCAAGCAGACCTCCTGCTAAGCACGGATTCCCCATGCGGGATTTGATCCCACGACCCATGTGATCATGGCCTGAGCCAAAACCAAATGCTCAGCCTCCTGAGCCACCTGGGTGCCCCCCTGTTGTGAACATCTTGTGCTCAGTCTCACCATTGTCTGATGGGGCAGAGCAGCACGCTGGCTGCAGTAGGGAACACGGAGTGAGCAAGCCCAGTCGGGCAGAAGGGCAAAGCAGGGCAGAAAGAGAAGATACGTGGTGTCCAGCTTCCAAAGAGGTGACGTGGAGGAGAAAGCAGCAGCCGTTGGAAGGATGATGAAGTGGGTTTGTGCTTTCCTCCTCTCCTATGTGATGCCATGCTGGCACCATCTCCTTCCTTAGCACGGAAGCATGACTAGCTGCCTGTAATCTGGAGCTTGTGCAGACAGTCTAGATCTTTGAGGGAACACAGATGGTGCCAACTTCCCAGACTGTCATCCCTGCCCCCTTCCCAATAAAACTACTGGGTTTTGAGATAAAAACATTCTTAATTTTATTAGATAGTGTGTGCCATCTTGTTCTCCAAAGTTGTCCTTGCCTACTCTTGATACTTTTACACCTGAAATTGTTGCTAGTCTCATATGGGTGAAAAGTGCTACCTCTCCCTTGATTTAGACTTTTCCAATTACCAGTAGAGTTGAGCTTTTCTTTCCCCATTGAACTTTTTCCCCAATTAGTGTATTGGCTGTTTGCATTCCTTTCTCTGAAGACTGTAGTCATCATCTTTGCATGTTTTTATTGGGTGTATGCTGTTTTCTTATTGATTTGTAAGTTGTAAAAAAGTTTTTATTTGGATATGAATCCTTAGTTTGTTCTATGTAGGGCAAATATTTTCTTAAGCTGTGACTCCTCTCTTATTCTGTTTATGGCATCTTTTGAAGCACTGGAAGTTTTGCATTTGATAGGGTCAAACATTCTTCCTTATCATTCATGCTTTTGATGTCATGGATGAGAGAACTTACTACCTCGAAGTCATAAATATATTCTTATACTTTTTACGAGTGATTTTAAGATACTTTTCTTCTTCCCATTTGGGCCTTTGATCTATCTGGTGTTTATTTTGGGGGTATGCATCTATTTTAGCTTTTCTTTTTCTTTTTTTTACTGAAATAGATTAATATAGAGTGTTATCTTACTGTCAGTTGTGCAGTATAGAGATCCAACAATTCCATGCAGGACTCATGCTCATCACTATTGAGTGTACTAGTTTAACTTTTCAATATGGAAAGCCAACTGCCCTAATACTATTTGTTGGGTGGCTTATCAATTCTCCACTGGTTGATATTGCCATCCTATCATATCCCAAGTTACTATATATGTATCTATATATATAGATATATATATGCATACACACACACACACACACACACACACAGGCCAATTTCTGGGCTCTCTTTCTGATTCATTGAATTTTTTTTATCATTCTTGCCCAAACTTTTTTTTTAAGGTTTTATTTATTTATTTGACAAAGAGAGAGAGATCACAAGTAGGCAGACAGGCAGGCAGAGAGAGAGGGGGACGCAGACTCCCTGTTGAGCAGAGAGCCCGATGTGGGGCTTGATCCCAGGACCCTGAAATCATGACCTGAGCCGAAATCAGAGGCTTAACACACTGAGCCACCTAGGTGCCCCTAAACTTTTAAAAACAGTTTTATTGATGTATAATTAACATGCAATATGCTGAATGTATTTAGCTTTTAATTTCATGAGCTCTCTATATTTATATAGTCTAGCTTTTTGCATTGATATAATATTTATTTATTTTTATTTGAGCATAGTGAACACAAAATGTTACATTAGTTCCAGGTATATGACACAATGATTCAACAAATTGATACATTACATTGTGCTCACCATAAGTGTGCTAGCTTCCATCGGTCACCACTCATCTGTGTTATAGTATCATTGACTATATCCCCCATGCTGTGTCTTTTATTCCTGTGACTTTTTCATTCCACAACTGGGAGCCTGTATCTTCTACTCCCATTCACCCATTTTGCCCATCCCTCACTCCCTTCTTCTCTGGTGAACACTGGTTTGTTCTCTGTATTTATAGGTTCTAGTTTCTTCACCTGAATATTTATCTCATTACTTTGTGCATTTTAAAAAAAATGCTTCCTCTTTTAGCTGCATCCAATAAATGTTGATAGGTAGTTCTTTTGTTGTTCGTTCTAAGTACTTGGGAAATTTCATGTGAGTTTTTCCTTAACCAAGAATTTAAAAAAATCTGCTTTCTAATTTTCAAGGATATTTTTATTTTTCAAGTAAAAAGTTTATTGTTTCCAATTGCATTGCATTCTGATCATAGAAACTGGTTTTCATGGTACAAATATTTTGGAGTGTGTTGAGAATTGCTTTGTTTTTATAAAATATTATATATGATCTGTTTACTGGGATGTATATCAAGCTGTTTGCATTGCTTGAATCATTTGTGCTCTTATTATGCTTGATGTAACAGTTTCTGATGGCAATAAGTTTAAGAAAAAAACCTCATTATAATTGTGAATTTGTCAATTTCTCCTTCTAATTCTGGTAAATTTGGCATATATATTTGAAGGGACTTTTGTTAGGTAAAGCAAATTAATGATTTTTTGTATCTTATTGGTTGTTTTCTCCCTTAATTATTAACTAATCTCTGTATCTTCATTAAAATTTTTCCTAAATTTTATTTGACTAAATTAATATTGCTAAACTGGCTCTATTTTCAACTTAAAAAAAGATATTATTTATTTATTTGCCAAAGAGAG
>RCUC01052894.1:0-10081 GCA_003697995.1 Taxidea taxus jeffersonii | reverse complement strand
GGAGGCCTGGCAGTCACTGTGGGTCTGGTGCGAATTAGTTTCTTTCGTTTCTTCATAATGACCTTCTTCTTCTTGATGATTCGAACCCGGACATGTCGTTCTGAGGTCCCTGGGGACCACGGAGGCACAGAATGGCCGAGGGAGTGGTCTGCTAGCCCAAGAAAGCAAGCAAGCCCCAGGCAACAACCCCCCCCAGCCCCAGTATCTAAAGACCTTCGCATGGACTTAAAGTCTGACCCCCACCTGCCTCTCCCACCACTTCCGTGGCTCCTTCTCCTTCTTGACATGACTGCATATTTGGCCAGCCTCATCTCCAACCCTCTCCGGTGGAGAGTTACACCCAGCCCCTAGGAACTGATGGGTTGCTCCAAGGAGCTGAGTTTGGCCTTGGCTGACCCTCTCCATCATACCATCCACCACTCCTGATCTTTTTTTTTTTGGTTTTTTGCTTCTTTTTTTGTTAGAGAGAGAGAGAGAGAGCGAGCACAGGCAGACAGAGTGGTAGGTAGAGGCAGAGGAAGAAGCAGGCTCCCTGCCAAGCAAGGAGCCCCATGTGGGACTGGATCCCAGGACACTGGGATCATGACCTGAGCCGAAGGCAACTGCTTAACCAACTGAGCCACCCAGGCGTCCCCACCACCCCTGATCTTATTGCTTAATTTCCAGGCTTTGAATTTCAGCCCAGGAGCCTTCCTTAGCCCTAGACCCAATCTCATGCTCCAAAGCCCAAGTTGGCCTCTATCGCTGCATCTGCCCCTGGGCTGAGATGTCCTGTCCTCAGACTGTCTGCCCCAGTGCTCGGGCTTTCCATGGCTGGACCTGTGTCCTGCCTGCCCTGTAGTATAGCACCATGAACAGGCTGGATGCTTCTAGTTCTCCTCACACCCAGCTCCACGGGTACTTCCAGAATGGGCTGTACATTTTTGTATCTGGTGACCCAGGCCTTTCCACATACAGTTTCCTTTTCCTTCTCTCTCTTTAGCTCTTCCTGACTCAGAGAGATCCACCTTTCAGGACCCAGTTCCACTTGCCTCCTCTGAGAAGCCCTCCTTGATTGCCATCCTTTTGCCATCCTCTTCCAGGCACTCCCAGCTGAAGTCAGGAAGTCAGGCAGCCTGTCTCTCCCCGACCTCTGCCAGTGCCCCATTCCTCCAGTCAGCTGGCAAAGAGGACTCTCCTGCCTTGGTCTCCCTTTTTCCTTCTGGCCCCAGCCCTCAAGCTCTGTCCTAAGTCTAGCTCTGCACCTTTTAGTCTCAGAGCTTTTGTCTGTTCCTCTTTCTCCCCTTCTCCTGGCTATGGTCTCAGTTTCCTCATCCGTGAAAAGGTTTGGGGCTGAAGGAGGCAGCATCCTACTGGCTCCATCCCAGCACTGCTGACTAGGTCTGGCTGGGAACTGGGGCTGCTGAGTCAGCAGCCATAGCAAGGGGGAGGGAGGGAGGAAGGGAAGGAGTGGATGTGTGTGCGTCCGGAAGGGTCGGCACGCAAGCTCCAGGCAGGGGGAGCGTGTGAGCTCGTTGTGTGCGTGTGTGTCTGTCGGGGAAGGGTGGGCACACAGCGGACGGGGGAAAAGGGTAACCGGCCAGCCCGAGAAGCGGGGGGCCCTCGGTCGGGGCGCTCACCGTTATCCTTCCCCGCGGGCGGCTGGACTGGGCTGCTCTGCGGGGCCGGGGTCGAGCCACGAGCCGGGCCCCAGGCCTCGGTGGTAGCGGACGGCGCGAGTCCCAGCACGGAGGTGCCGGGCGTCCGCTGACCCAGACCGACGGCAGGCGCGAAGGTGGCCAAGGCGAGCAGGAGACCCCACATGGCGGGATCCAAAGGTGCGGACGCGCGGGACTCGCGGTGGTCGGTGGGTTCGTCTCTTCCTGCCGGGTGTCCTGGAGCCCCCCGCCCCTTCCTGCCGCCGCCACACGCCCCCTGCGGCTCCGCCCGCCCACAGCCCTCTCGCTGGCCTCGGACCCTGGAGGGGAGGGGATAGGAGGGGAGGGGAGGGTCCAGGCAGAGCGCGCGGGGCGGACCCCCGGAGCGGCCGCCCCGGGTCTCGGCACCCACCGGCCCCGCCCCGCCCCCTCCGGCATCCGGAGCTCACCAGCCCCGCTCGGGCGATGCGGTCTGCTGTTCCCACAGCCCCTCGGCACCCCTCCCTGATTTCACTAAACCCTGTGAGGCGCCCGGCCCACAGTGGGCACCTACTTTGCACCGTGTACCACGCCGGGCGCTTTGCACATGACCTCTCAATCAAACCTCATTTTACAAACAGGTAAACCGAGTCTCAGAGCGCCCAACTGACTTGGCCAAGGTAGCAAAGCTGAGAACATTGGGGAGGAAACTACTACCCGAGAGGGAAATCCATCCAGAGCTAGAGCCCCCCCACCCCCAGGGCGGATGGGTCAGAAAGAAGAGGGGAAACCGAGGCAAAGGGTGGGGCGGCGAGCAAGGAGAGGACTAGCCCGCCCTCCAGGAATCCTTCTGAAAGACAACTCTTAAGGGCCCAGCCAGAGACCGCGCCAACCCCCTCCCCGGCCCCGCCTCTCTTTTCTCCTCCTTCCCCTTCCCTCCCCTCCTCCTTCCCCTTCCCTCCCCTCCTCCTTTGCTCGCCGGCTGCCACGTTCCGGGGGTTACATAACTCGAGGAGAGAAGCGGGAGCAGATACCCAGACGGCTGGGGACTGAGTGGAGGGACCGAGGCCTGATGCTCGTCAGTTCCGCCCTCTCCGCCGCCTACCCTACCTCCGCCTCATTTTCTTCGGGGTGAGGGGGGGCCGGCAGCCGGCGTCTCTGCAGGCAGGGGGCTGCCCCAGATCCGGGGAATCCAGAGCACAGAGCCTTTCCCATCCCGGTTCGCTAGCCTTCTTTAATTTCCCCAGGCCAGATCGCCTCCTAGAAGTATGGCAATGTCCGCTCTGCGCCTCTGGCCGGTGCTTTGTCCTTGCGAGGAGCCCGCCGGGGTGCCATCCCCACCTAAGAAGCGATGGCCAGACGTGGCCAGGAAGCCTCTGGAGCGTGTGCCGTCCTGAGCGATGAATTTTTTTTGCAGGGCCTCTATGTAAAGAATTCGAATCACCCCAAATCACCATTCCGACGGCCCAATCTCACGTGCTCTCTCGAAATAAATCCCACACCGAATCCCTGGAACTAGGTCCCCAGGGGCGACCTCACAGACACCAGCTCTGGAGCGCCTAGAGGAATCTGGCCCAACCTATAAAGAGCCCCTGAAAGGAGTAACCGGGAGAAGGCGCACAGGGTACCTCTTCTGCCCTGGAACACCCTACCTGGATGGCTAGGTCCCAGGCACCAGAGGGGGAACTAGAAAAAAACACCCAAGGAGCGCCAAAGCCAAGGGTTCAAGAAGCGCTGGGCTGGCCGGGTCTGGTAGAAAGACAATATTGTACACTGAGGTTTCCCCGGTGGTGGGAGGTCAGGACAGGCTCCCACAGAGCTAGAAGTGAGTCTGAGCAGTACTGAGGGCTGCTCCCCTTCCTCGAAAGCCCAGTCTGGCCACTACTCTGACTCTGGCCCCAACCTCACCCAAGTTTGCCAGGCAGGTGTGAGGGGGTGGAGGGGCACCTGCCTGGGACATCTCAGCCTCCTGAGGCTCCCACCCACAGCAGCTAAATCAGGTCAGGTTCTTCCTGGCTTAAGTCCGTGGGGGCTCACCTGTGAGGCCCTTCATAACAGAGTTCTTTCCCACCTATACCTTTCTCACCTCATCACCCTGGACTCCTCCCCTGGCTCATATGCCTCCAGCCGCACTGGCATCTTAGCAGTCCCTCTAATGCACCAGTCCCATCCAGCCTCAGGGCTTTTGCACTAGTTCACCAAGTTTGCATCCTGGTCCTACAGATTGCTTTTCAGTGTCCCCTGTTTCCAAAAGCCTTCGCTGACCATTCTGATGAAAGTAAGCCCCATCCTCTACACACGACACTCTATCCTCTCACCCAGTTTTATTATCTTATTTCTCTTCAAGGCATTCAACACTGTTTGAGATTATCTTGTTTTGTTATGTGTTATGCGTTCACCGTCTGGGTCCCTGCCCCCAGCAAGGTTAAACAACACCCCAGAAGAGCTTTTTGTGCCCATATGTTCACAGCTCAGGGCATAGAACAGCACCTGGTCCCTAGTCAATGCTCGAAAATGATCTGTATAATGGCGTTTGGGTGGCTCAGTCCTGTAAGCATCTGACTCTTGATTTCGACTCAAGTCATGATCTCATGGGTCATGAGATCAAGCCCCGGTCAGGTTCTGTACTCAGTGGGCTTGAGATTCTTTCCCTCTGCCTCTCCCCATCACTTGCGCTGCTGGCTAAATCAATCATTCTTTTCGGGGTGGGGGGCGGGGAATATCTGTGTAATATATTCAAGGTTAGAGAGAACCAAGCAGGGATGAGGTAGACTGACTCTCCCCAACAGCGTGGGGTTCTGTTGGGAGAGGAGATGCCAGAGCAATGAACTGGGAGATCTGCCCCCCACAAGGGACTGGCGGGCCCTCAATCCCATAGGGGCTTGGACCTGTGGGATGCTGGTACCCTCTTGTGCCCCCGGGACCCCCCTCACCCTTCTTTTTACCTCTATTAACCCTTGCCTCACTGCCCTTTTATAACCTTCACAGTCCCTTCATAGCTCTCTATGCCCCCTGAACCGCTCAGAACCTTCTTATGCCCTTCCATTACTTGCTTATTCCCTCAGGTGGGTTCCCAACTTGGCTGTCCTCTTTGGCCCCTGCCACTTGGTTACCTGGGCTACAAAGATGCTAACCCAGGAAGTGGGCTGTGGAGGTGACTGCTTAGATCGCTAGCCCCAGAAGCCAGGTAAAGAGTTTGACATGGCCTCTCGAGGGCAAGGATTGGTACAAAGCACAAGTGAGCAGGACCGAGCTGGACTGGGTGGAGGGAGACAGCTGCTGGAAAGGGATTGGGGTTTAAGGGATGATTGGGGATTCTCCTGCCAGCTCTCCTGGGGTGGTCAGGTGGCTTGAGGTGGAGAGGAGAGCTGACTTTGGTACCACGTTGGCTCAATTTCACACCTGCTTCTGCTGTGTGTTGTGTGTGGCTATCCTTGAACAGTGATTTGCTCTCTGAGCCTCTGTTTCCTGATCTGTAAAATGGGCACAATAATAGCTTAGCCCCAGGATTTTGGTGGTGATGAAGTGAGATAATACGTGTTTTCCTAGGTGGTCCTGAAGATAACCAGATGAATTAAAAGTGGGAGAAACAGCTTCAGACAGTCCTCTTAGTCCCACGTAAATGGATGGAATAAAACAATATCAAGAAAAGAAAGGAGGCTATGTGTTTGGCTGCACAAAGAGAGAAGTAGTGGAATCTACTGCCTTCCTGGGCTTCCGAATCTTCTGTCCCTTGTGCTGGGGCAGAACACGCTCTGCCCTAGGTGTTCTCCCTATGATGCAGGTGGGTGTTAATGGGGACTCCTTCCTATGGCACCTTGGCTACACACCCCGTCCTCTGCTCACCACCTCACACATCTATCTCTCTTTTGTACATCAAGGTCTTCAAGAGCCCTGCCCCTCAAAGTGTGGCTGAGGACCAAGAGCACCAGCATCCCCTGGGCACTTGTTAGAAATGCAGAAATCCCACCCCAGACCTACTGATTCAGAATCTGCATTTTAACAAGATCTCCAGAGGATTCAACCCCAGGAGATTCACAGGCACATTAAAGGCTGAGCAGCACAAGGAGACTTAGAGCACCTCCATCTAAAATGCATGAGATCCATAACTTTCAAGTTTGATGGTGTTTGATGCTGTCACTGGAAATTGGATCTCAAGCTACAAGAGCACATGCATATAACATTTAGAAATTAGTATTTCATTCATCCTGGGAGGGTATATTCCTGATCTCTATAATATGATCCTATATTAATTTTTTCTTTAAATCATTTAACCAAAATACTACAGAATACAGTTTTAAAGGTAAATCCCATTTAAGCTTGCAATAGAAGACTCTTTTTTATGCTTCTCCATTCCCAGATCAACTACTTTTAATTGTTATTTATCCTTGTATTTAAGTCTATACTTCTGTTGCTATTTCTTAATTTTTCCATGTCTAAATGTTATCTTCGGGTTTAGGATTTTGCTTTCCTACCACCCTCCCCAACACGTATCTCCAAGCACACAAACAAACTCCTTTTATTCTTCCAAAGAGCTAAGTCACTGGAGTCAATATTCAGTGCTTATATTATGACCATGTAAATATTATTGTCCAACTTTTTGTGTTTCTGAAGTTAGCAATTGCTTTATCATTTGTTTGGTTTTCTAGGCATAAATTACTAATTTAATCCCAAAGCAACCAACAGAACTGAACATTTTGAATATCTCTAAAAACCAGAGATAATCTCATTTTCTTCTGGAGCATCTGGCTTTTGATTCCAGCCCGGGTTGTTTGCCTTCCTCACTCAGAAGCACAGCTGACACCCTGAGCCTTTTTCATCATTGCTTTCCTGTGTTTAGCCTCATTTCTTGACTTCCATATTGTCCCCTTAGTGTAATGCCTTGTTATGCTGAAACACATCCTCCAGTAGCTTTCTAGAAAAGAGTGTATGCGAGGTCAGATTTTTGAGAACGTGCATGGCTTAAAATGTCTTTATTCTACTCTCATACTTGAGAATCATTTGGCCATATCTATGTTTTTCGGTTGGAAATTAGTTTCCCTCAGAATTCTGCGGGCATTGCTTTATACTCTAGGAGGAGCCAGAACAAAAACAATCAATAAATGATCCCAAGAGCCAGGGGCATTGGCTCTATGTCAATGTCAAGTTCACCAGGCTTGAGTCTTTGGACAGTGGCAGCTAGAGGCAGATATGCTGCCTGATTCCTGCATCTCCTCTCTGAGGGCCTATATGGCCACTATCCCCTTCCCCCAGCCCCATAATTTTTCCCTTGAAGTATGATATGTGGACAAGGATTCTGTTCTTAGTTACGATCCCCTTCACTCTAACCTTGTAAGTCACTAATCTGAGATGGGCTGGAACCTCTGTAGCCACCAGCCATTTACCGATCATCATGGGGATAGGCTTCCTTTTCAGATGATCAATCCCTTCCTTATATGTTCATTTGCCTTACTTTCATTCTCAGAGGGTAACTTTAACCTTCAGTTTGGGGGTTACTATGTTGCAGCCCTCTTACATTATCGGAGCCGTTTCTAGAATCCCAGTACCTGCAACACTTCCTACAGATCACAAGGCTTAGAAACAGCCCCCTCCTGCCCCACCCTGTAGCAGTCCCATGGGAGCCCAGCCCCAGAAAGTCTCAGGGTGCTTCCTGGCAGAGCCTGTCTCTGCATTTCAGGGCTGCAGTCCTGAAAATTCCCCCACAGGGACAACACAGGCAGCCCCCAGCTCTCAGGGGAGAGAGAGCTGCTGATGGGAAGATTGAATGATTGCCCCTGGACACAGAGCTCTGGGAACCCACAGGAGAAAGAAAGCAGCCTGTCCTCTCTTGCTCAGCTGCCCACTTAGAAGCCTTCCTGGTAACTCAGATCCTCGCCGGGGCGTCCTGGGGCAGAGAATTTGCCAAGGCAAGAGGATGAGTCTTAGTTCTCAGAAATCACTGACTCCCTTCTGCCTAAGTCCCGCCTAAGCCACCAACTGCTTAGGAGGCCAAAACCAGCAGCAGCCCCCTCTGTACCCCAGGGCCCCACATAGCAGTAGGTCACAATGCCCCAGATGCCCAGTCCCAGAACAGCTGACTGAAGGGGGAGGTGAGGAGGGTGTGGTAGGGGTGTGTGGGGGGTGGGGGAGATTCCCACGGAGCTGTCTGGAGTGTCTGCCAGGGCCTCGCCCCCTCCCACACACCCGCCCACCCCCACTCTCTCCCAACACTAGTCCTTCCTGTCACCTCCACCTCCCTCCATGACCCAGCTGTGCTTACCCAGGCCCAAAGCCCTTGCTTATCCTATCCCAGTCCCCCCAAGAGGCCTGCGTACTGGGGTGGGGTCCCGTAGTCCAGTGGGTCCATGTATGTCCCCCTGGGGTCCTAGCACGGCCCAGCTCTGGGACAGCGTCCTAGGGTGGGGGGCACTGGGGCTGACGATTCGTGCAGTCTCTTCCCCAGCTGGCCCAGCCTTGCTGCTGCTGCTGCTCCTGGTCAGCTTCCTGGCCTTTGACCTGCTCCACTGGTGAGTGTGCAAGCAGCCTGGCAGGCAGGCAGGAGTAGGCAGGCCAGCAAGCGGTCCACTTCCCAAAGCCCAGCCACCACCCTTTCTCTCCACAGGCCCACAGGCCGCCCCCAGCCACAGCCCACACTTCTCCCCGGAGGCCAGAGTCAGGGGGCCGGCGAGGGTCCAGGACAGCAGGCGGCTGGACTCCCACCTCCGGGGGCAGTCACAGGACAACTCAGCCCCCAAGAGGCTCTGCTCCTGCTGCTCCCAGGCCTGGGGCTGCTCCTGGGAGTCCGCGGCTTGCCCTGGGCCCTGCTTGGCCTGGCTTTCTGCCTCCATCCTTGGGCCTGAGTGCCCTCCAGAAATACACTGGCTGTGCTGCTTCCCCAGATCGCCTTTCCCTCTGTCCTGGATTGAGCAGGCAGTAGGGTACCCCTTTATCTCCAGCCTGGACTGCAGGGGACCTTTGGTATCTTGGTCCGAGAGAGAAATAGAAGACGAGCTAAGGGACAGGGAGCCCGGGGCAGGCAGTGGCAGCCACCTCTGAGCTTGTGAGTTGGGGGTGGCCATTCTGGCCTCCTCTATGGTTCCAGAGAGTGAGTGTCCAGAAAGACTTACAAGAGAACAGAGTGGGACTGAATATCAGTTAGCAGGGTGGGAACAGGGATCCAAAGAGGGCTTCCCACAAGAAAGCAGGAGCATCTGCCTCTGTGGGCTCACCAGACCCCCTGCCAGCCTGGCGGGCCCATGGAGAGAGATTCAGGTGAGCTTCCCATCCTGCAGTGGCTCCTCTCTTGGCTGGACCCCACCCCCACCCGGGTCACAATGGGGATCCTCAGCGGGGGGTGGGCCAGGAAGGGGGGTGAGGTACACTGGGGGCTCTGCTTGGGCTCCTAGGCCATCCTGGGTGCTGCAGGAAGCAACATGACATAGGGGGCTCTGCCTAGAGGTAAGACCCAGGCCCCAGCTCAAAGCCCCAGCCCATGCATGCTGGTACCCTCCCAACCCCTGCACCCCCATCTGCCTGGAGGTCCCAGGTGCCTCCAGGGCTGCTGCTGCAGCTGGCCCGGCCCTTTCCCCAGGTGCACCAGCCATGACGCAGCAGCCGCAAGTGGAGACAGATGCCATCGGGGCCGGTGAGGGGCCGCCTCGGGCCGTGCCCTGGTCGGCCTGGGTCACGCGGCAGGACTGGGTGCGCTGGTGCCTGTGCTACGTGCCTCGGAGCTGGGTCCAGTGGTGGGCCACATCGGGCTGGCGGCAGCCACTCCAGCGTGTGCTGTGGGGGCTGGAGGGCTTCTTCTACCTGCTGCTGGCCCTGATGCTCTGCCATGCGCTCTTCACCACCGGCTCCTACCTGCTGAGCTCCCTGTGGCCTGTCATGGCTGCAGTGTGGCGCCACCTGCTTCCCGCGGTCCTGCTGCTGGTGCTCAGCGCCCTCCCCACCCTGCTCTTCTCCGCCTCCTTCCTGCTGCTTTTCTCCACGCTGCTGAGTCTCGTGGGCCTCCTTACTTCCATGTCTCACCCAGACTACACTCAGGACTTGGACCAATAGAAGGGCAACCCCATGCCGCTGCCTGTGTCTCTTGAGCCCTGGCCTAGGGCCTGAGGCCCCAGGGAGGGGGAGGGCAGTGGCTCCAACAGCCCCCCTGCCCCGACAACCTCCCCCATCCCTCCAATCCCTAGCCCTGCTTGGGCCAGGTGTGATGTGGCTAGAGCTGGCCAGGGAGTCTGGCCTCACCTCTAGCCACCTCCCTCCAGCTGATGTTACAGGTACTTGGTGTGGGGCATCATGGGCTTTGAGAAGAGGGGCAGGGCGGAAGGGTGAGCGGGGCCAGAGCTTGGCTGAGCTGCAGAGAGTTCCCGAAAGGGTGTGGTGACACCATGAGGGCTCCCTTAGCACTGGCAGCTGCTTTTTCTTGAAGCTCTCAGATGTCTCAGGTGCAGATCATTGAGAACTTCTAGCTAGGTAGCCCTGGG
>RCUC01052885.1:0-16397 GCA_003697995.1 Taxidea taxus jeffersonii | reverse complement strand
CCCACAGGGGCTTTGCGCTGCACAATGCCGCCAACCTCAAAAGCATCGACCTCCACCGCAAGGCCGAGGAGAAGTCCCTGGCCCAGCTGAAAAGGCAGTAGGTGCCCTCTGGGGCGGGGGCCCCCGGGCTGTCCTCGTCCCCTCGGTGCTCAGAGCTGCCTCCGCCCCCAGGATGGAGCGCATCCGTGCCAAGCAGGAGAAGCACCGGCAGAGCCGGGCGGGCCGCAGCCGGCCCCAGGACCCCTCAGACCCCGGCCAGGAGCCAGGTGAGTACACGGGCTGGAGGGCCCCTGCGTCCCTGCACGTCTGTGCCTCGTGCTGTCCGTAGGCCTTCCCGCCCGTCTGTCCCGTGCTGCGTGGTCACTGTGCCCCTGCAGGCCACACGGCCAGCCCGCCACTGTCGGTCTGCACTTGCGGGCTGCCCTCCACGCCCCCACGGCGCCGTGAGGCCCCTCCATTCGCACAGAGGCGGTGGGCGTCGCGCTGTCCTCGCCCTCCCTGTGCCTCTCGCTACTGCCTCACGTCCGCCCCGCCCCTCCACAGGGCCTGGCAGCCCAGGGGGCTCCTCCCCACGGAGTCAGTGGTGGCGGCCCTGGCTGGACCACGCCACAGGTACCACCTTAGCCTGGCCTGCCGTGCCCGGGCCCTGCTTTCTCAGCTGCTGCATGCCTTCTGGACCAGGGAACTCGCTCTGTGGCCTCCTCTGGCTGTGCCCCCGGGCCTTCCGCTCAGGCCTCACCCCAGCTTTGCAGTAGGCAGGGCAGGCTCTGCTCTCCTCGCCGCGTTCAGACTCCCAGATTCGGAAGAGCTGATCCCCGGCCCCGCCCTTGTGTTCCTCTTGTCCTGTCTGGTGTCGTGTCACTGCTCTGGCTTGTCCCCCAGCCGGCTGACCCCAGCCCACACAGGCTGTCCCTGGGGGAGGGACACGCCGGCCTTTGCCCATCGGTCTTGGGATGCCGACGGCACTCACAAGCCTGTCACTGGGCCTGCCCTGAGATGAAGCTGAGAGGGGGGTGGGGGTGTGGAGCCCAGTGCCCTGGGGTCGGGGGGACGGTCCTCAGCCCCACCCTGCCTGCAGTCATCCACTCCGGGGACTACTTCCTGTTTGAGTCGGACAGTGAGGAGGAGGAGGAGGCTCTGCCTGAGGAGCCCAGGCCGTCGGCACAGAGTGCCTTCCAGGTGAGGTGGGAGGCTCCCCTGCCTTTCCCTGTCCATGGGCTCCTGGGCCTGCACAGCCCGGTGTGGGGCGGACACCCACTCCCTGGCTGGTCTGCCCAGAACCATTCAGACCCCCAGAGCCCACAAGTCAGATGGGCAAGCGGGCTGTGGGAGGCTCGGGTCGTGGGCAGCTGTGTGCCCCCCCGTCCCTGCCTCCTGAGCTCACCGCTCCAACCATCCAGGCCTCAGTGTGCAGGGAAGGGTTACGCACGTCTGCTGGAAGGGCGGCCGGGAGGTTCTTGCCTGCGTCTGGGCCGTTGGTTCTCAGGGAGCGATAGCCATGTGAGCGGGCAGGCTGCGGGGCCTGCCTTCCCGCCACAGCCCCTTGGGGCCTTTCCTGCCCCAGGGCAGGGAGCCGGCTGGAGGGCCCCAGTGGTGGCCGGATGCCAGCCTCCTCCCGGGGAGCTCACAGGTGGGCCGAGCGGGTTCTGCCATCCCAGGTGGCGGGGCGCTGAGCCGAGGACCTGGTCCACAGATGGCATACCAGGCCTGGGTGACCAACGCGCAGACGGTGCTGAGGCAGCAGCGGGAGGAGCAGGCGAGGCAGGAAAGGACGGGACAGCCGCCCACAGGTGCGCGGGGCTGCGCGCGTGGCGGGGGGAGGGCGCGCAGGGGTGGGGGCTGACCAGCACCCCTGTGCGCAGGAGACGGCCCGGGCCAGGAGGCAGAGCCGGCGGCTGACCCAGAAGAGGCCGCGGCCGCTGGTACGTTGCCCCGGGGGCTGGGGGGCTGGGGGGCTGGTGCCAGGTGCCGCGGCCTCTGCAGCGTCCCGCCCCACAGGCCGTGGCCACGTGATGCAGCGCGTGCTGAGCACCGTGCAGTTCCTGTGGGTGCTGGCGCGGGCGCTGGTGGACGGCCTGACCGACCGGCTGCTGACCTTCACGCGGCACCACCGCGCCATGAGCGACGTGCTGCGTGCCGAGCGGTATCTGTACACGCGGGAGCTGCTTGCGGTGAGAGCGTGTGCCCTGCCCCCGCCCCCCGGGCCCCGGCCCCCAAACTGCTGCCCTGAACAGCCCCGCCCTGCAGGGCAGACAGGTGCGCCGCAGCTTGGTGGACCAGCTGTACCTCAGCGAGGCCGAGGCCGCACCTCCAGGCTCCTTGGGGGCCCGAGACGCACCAAGTACGGCATCAAGGTCGGTGTGGGCTGGTGGGGCATGGGGGGCGGCCGGGACCCACCCCACCTGGCCGGAGTCGGCGTGCTCGGGGTCATGCAGACCGGGAGGTGTGTGGCCTGCTGGCCCCTTGTGCACCGGGGACCACGCGTCCCCTCAAGCCCCAGAGCCTGGGCAGAGCCGAGGGCAGGCGGCCTCGGTGACCTGCCCCACCTCCCACAGCGTGCTGGGGACGGAGGAGCCGTTGAGCACGGCGACAGGGGACACGGGCAGCCCGCTGAGCACGGGGTACCACACACGCAGCAGCAGCAGCGAGGAGGTGGCCACGGAGCCTGGGGCTTCCCTGCATGGCTCCCAGGAGCTCCCTGCCGGCGCCGTGGCCCGGACGCGCACAGCCAGCGAGCTGCTGCACAGGTTGGGGTGGCGGCCGTGCGGGCTGGGGCGGTGCGCCCTCGGAGCCGGGTCTGGGGCTGAAAGGGGGCTGGGCCCGGGTCCCCGCAGGCAGCTGCGCATCGAGGAGCTGGAGGAGGCCGCGCAGTTTGAGGCCGGGCAGGGCCGGGCCCTGAGGCTGCTGCGGGCCGCGTACCAGTGCGTGGCGGCCCACTCGGAGCTGCTGTGCTACTTTGTCATCGTCCTCAACCACATGGTCACCGCCTCGGCCACGTCCCTGGTGCTGCCCGTGCTCGTCTTCCTGTGGGCCATGCTGTCCATCCCGCGGCCCAGCAAGCGCTTCTGGATGGTGGCCATCGTCTTCACTGAGGTGGGCTGCGGCCCTGGCGGGAGGGGGCGGGGCCGGCCCCCCACGCTGAGCCCCTTGCCCCGCAGGTGTCCGTGGTCACTAAGTACCTGTTCCAGTTCGGCTTCTTCCCCTGGAACACGCACGCCGTGCTGCGGCGCCACGAGAACAAGCCGTACTTCCCGCCGCGCATCCTGGGTGTGGAGAAGACGGAGAGCTACGTCAAGTACGACCTGCTGCAGCTCATGGCCCTTTTCTTCCACCGCTCGCAGCTGCTGGTGAGTCCCCGCGCCTGGGCTGGCCCGCGGACAGGCCCCTCCTGGCACACGCCCGCCCACCAGCACCCGTTGAGGGTCCCCGCGTGGGCTTGGTCGTCTCCACCAGCCTCCTCTCCTCCGCCCTTCCCTCCCTCCCTCCCTCTGCAGTGCTACGGCCTCTGGGACCATGAAGAGGACCAGCTCGCCAAGGAGCACGACCGGGGCAGTGGGAAGAAAGGGGCTGGGGAGGAGCGGGAACCCCTGGGACCCCAGACTGAGGCGAGCACGGGGCCCCAGGGGGAGCCGGTGGTAGCCGGGGCCCTCACCCAGGACCACATCCAGGCCGAGGTAGGGGACGGGCCCGCAGAGCCTCCCGTGGAACTCAAGCCCCGAGACACGAAGCGCATCAGCCTGCGATTCAGGAAGAAAAGGAGGGAGAGCCCAGAGCCTGCAGCCCCCAGAGCCGCCGGTAGGACGGCCCATTGCCGGGGACCTGCCGGTCTGAGCGACGGGGTGAGGCCAGCCCTGGGCGGGAGGGGGTCTCGGGCTGGACGCAGCCCCACGTGGGCTCTGGTCAGCAGTGGCCGCCCCCTCCGCCCCCACAGAAGCAGTGACAGCCTCCGGGAGCGAGAAGTGGAGTCGCCCCCGGGAGAGAGTGACAGCGCTGGGGCTGCGGCTGCGGAGCTGCTGCCTAGCCGTGTGCGTGGGCGCGGGCGCTCCCGGGCTGGGGCTGGGGGGCCCGGGACCGGCACTGAGCCCCTGCCCGCCCGGCCTCACCCACAGGGCCCAGAGTGCGTACCGGCCCCTGCGGCGCTTCTTCCGGGATATCCTGCACACCAAGTACCGCGCGGCCACCGACGTCTACGCGCTCATGTTTCTGGCCGACGTGGTCGACTTCATCATCATCATCTTCGGCTTCTGGGCCTTTGGGGTGAGCGCAGAGCCCAGCGGCCACCCCGCTGCCTGCCCCCGGCCGCCCCCTGACCTCTGCTCTCCCCGCACAGAAACACTCGGCGGCCACGGACATCACGTCCTCGCTGTCGGACGACCAGGTGCCCGAGGCCTTCCTGGTCATGCTGCTCATCCAGTTCAGCACCATGGTCATCGACCGTGCCCTCTACCTCCGCAAGACCGTGCTGGGCAAGCTGGCCTTCCAGGTGGTGCTGGTGCTGGCCATCCACCTGTGGATGTTCTTCATTCTGCCCGCGGTCACCGAGAGGTGGGCGCCGGGCCCGGGGGCGCGGGGCTCTGGCCTGGGGCAGGGTGCCCTGAGCCGGCGCTCCTGTCCCCACAGGATGTTCAGCCAGAACGCGGTGGCCCAGCTGTGGTACTTCGTCAAGTGTATCTACTTCGCGCTTTCCGCCTACCAGATCCGCTGCGGCTACCCCACCCGTATCCTGGGCAACTTCCTCACCAAGAAGTACAACCACCTGAACCTCTTCCTCTTCCAGGGGTGAGTGCGGGCGGGCCCGGGCGCCAGGAGCCAGGCCGCCACGCAAGAGCCTTCCTGAGGGCCGCCCTGCCTCGTGCAGGTTCCGCCTTGTGCCCTTCCTGGTGGAGCTGCGGGCCGTGATGGACTGGGTATGGACGGACACCACGCTGTCCCTGTCCAGCTGGATGTGCGTGGAGGACATCTACGCCAACATCTTCATCATCAAGTGCAGCCGCGAGACGGAGAAGGTGCCCGGGCACAGGCGCGGGTGGTGCTGGCCCCTCCCCAGGGGCTGGGCAGATGGTCACGGGAGCGTGGCCCTGTCGGGGGCAGGCAGCCGGCAGAGCGGGCCTGACCGCTTGGCTCTCAGGCTCGAGGGCCAGCTGCTGGGGCGCTGAACGTCCGCTGAGCGCTCTGGGGTGTGGGCAGCTGCAGGGGGTAACGGAGATAGGGCCCCCGGGGCACGAGGCAAGTTCAGGCCTGTAGCGTGCTCACTGAGCCGGTCACGGTCAGCAGGCAGGCCTAGGACATACATGAGCTCGAGACCCCGCTCCCGCCGACTCCACAGACTTGTCCATTCTGGACAGTTGGGTGTCCACGCTCTGTGGCCCACATCTGGCTCCTCTGTGTTCCAAGGCTGGTCCGCGTGGCCGGCGTCAGAATTGGGGGTTTCCTCACTGAGCTTTCCTCCCCGTGAGGGGCTACGCTGCGTTTATCCAACTGTTACAAGCAGCCCCGGGTGGCGGGTCAGCACCTGTTTACGCAGCCGGCGCTGCCCTGGACGGGAGCTTCTGTTGCTCTCAGCTGCACACCCTGCAGCAGGCTGGCTGCGTCAGGGGGCAGCTCCCGGTCTCACCTGGTGGGGATGTCCCCACTGTTCCTGGCAGCCGCCCCCTCCCCCTCCCCGCCAGCACCCGTGGCTCGGTGGGGGGCTGAATTGGGTTTGGGGGCTGAATTCCTGAGCTTCTGGGCCATCTGCTTTGCCCCTTTTGTCTTTAGACTGTTTGCCTTCTCGTTGAGTTCTAAGAATTCTTTCCACGTTCTGGACAGTAGACCCTTATCACAGAATTTCCAGCTTCTTTGTTCTCTGGGTTGTCTCAGCTTGAAGATTTTTTTTTTTACAGGTTTCAGAGAGACATAGAGCCATGAGCAGGGGGAGGGGTGGAGGGAATGTCAGGCAGACTCCCTGCTGAGCGCGGAGCCTGAGGCAGGGCTTGACCTCGCATGTGAGCCCCACTGAGCCACCCCATCTCGCTTTCTTGATAGCATCCCATCGTCTCCTTTTTTATAACCTACAGCTTCCATAGCTCACGCTTTCCTTGTTGCATCTGCGAGTTTTCCATCAAATCCAGATGGAAGGCCCGCTGCTTGGGCATATGGACGGCCATTTGTCCCAGCAGCATCGCTGAAGAGACAGTCTTCCCCCCAGTGGAATTATCTGGGTGCCACTGAGTGGCGGGTCTGTTTTGGGGTTCTTGGTTCTGGGCCTCTGGTCTCTGGCTCTTGGGCCTGCGCCGTCCCAAGGGCTTGATGCCGTGAAGTGTGGCTGCACGGGCCCCTGGGTGAGGCTCTGGAGCAGCAGGGCAGGGGTGTGCGACAGTGCCTGCCTTCACCCGCGGGAGAGGGTGCGCAGAGCTGAGGCTCTGAGCCGTGCCCTGCCCCGCAGAAATACCCCCAGCCCAAGGGGCAGAAGAAGAAGAAGATCGTCAAGTACGGCATGGGCGGCCTCATCATCCTCTTCCTCGTGGCCATCATCTGGTTCCCGCTGCTCTTCATGTCCCTGGTGCGCTCTGTGGTCGGCGTCGTCAACCAGCCCATCGACGTCACCGTCACTCTCAAGCTGGGCGGCTACGAGGTGAGGCAGCCATCTGTGCCGGCCAGAGCACAGGAGAGGGCCTTCCGCGTGGGCGGCCGGGGGCGCAGAGAGGCCCCCTGCCCGGTCGCAGTCCCCACCCCTCCCCCCGCAGCCGCTGTTCACCGTGAGCGCCCAGCAGCCCTCCATCGTGCCGTTCACGCAGCGGGCCTACGAGGAGCTGTCCAGACAGTTTGACCCGAACCCGGTGAGTGGGCCCCACCTGGCAGCAGCGGGGGGCTGGGCCGGGCCAGGGGTGTTCAGGGCCCCCTGACTCAGGGGCTGTCTGGGGTCCAGCTGGCCATGCAGTTCATTAGCCAGTACAGCCCTGAGGACATCGTCACAGCGCAGATCGAGGGCAGCTCCGGGGCCCTGTGGCGCATCAGCCCGCCGAGCCGCGCCCAGATGAAGCGGGAGCTGTACAACGGCACGGCCGACATCACCCTGCGCTTCACCTGGAACTTCCAGAGGTGCGTGCTGGGCCGAGGCAGGGCTGCTGTGGGGGAGCGCCGCCGCTGTGGCTCACGCTGTGCCTGGGCGCCTAGGGACCTGGCCAAGGGCGGCACCGTGGAGTACACCAACGAGAAGCACACCCTCGACCTGGCCCCCAACAGCAGCGAGCGGCGGCAGCTGGCCAGCCTGCTGGAGGGCACCTCGGACCAGTCTGTGTGAGTTGGGGGCCCGGGGGAGGAGGCAGCAGGAGGGTGAGACCGGGCCTGACCGGCTGGCCTTTTCCATGCAGGATTATCCACAACCTCTTCCCCAAGTACATCCGGGCCCCCAATGGGCCTGAAGCCAACCCTGTGAAGCAGCTCCAGCCCAGTGAGTGTGTGTGTGACGGGTGGGTGGTGTGGACCCAGCCCTGGGGGAAGGTGGTGGCCCTGACCAACCCCACCGCTGCCCCAGACGAGGAGGCAGACTACCTGGGTGTGCGCATCCAGCTGCGGAGGGAGCATGGGGGCGCGGGGGCCGCCGGCTTCCTGGAGTGGTGGGTCATCGAGCTGCAGGACTGCCGGGCCGAGTGCAACCTGCTGCCCATGGTCATCTTCAACGACAAAGTCAGCCCGCCCAGCCTGGGCTTCCTGGCCGGCTACGGGTGAGTGCGTCCCCTACCCCCCAGCCGGGTGGGTGGGCAGGGCCCAGCTCCAGCAGCAGCAGCCCCGCCTCACCCCGCCCCTGCCCGGCAGGATCATGGGGCTCTACGTGTCCATCGTGCTGGTCATCGGCAAGTTCGTGCGCGGCTTCTTCAGCGAGATCTCACACTCCATCATGTTCGAGGAGCTGCCATGCGTGGACCGCATCCTGAAACTGTGCCAGGACATCTTCCTGGTGCGCGAGACGCGGGAGCTGGAGCTGGAGGAAGAGCTCTACGCCAAGCTCATCTTCCTGTACCGCTCGCCTGAGACCATGATCAAGTGGACGCGCGAGAAGGAGTAGGAGCCGGGCTCCACCCTCAAGTGACGGAGCCACCCGGCCGGCTGCTGAGCGCAGACCCCCGTCCCTAGCCACCACGCCCTGATGCTGCTGCCGGAAGGAAGCTGAGGGCCCGGCCCGGTGCAGGGCCCACACCGCCGGCACTCCAGGCCAGGGGCTCCAGCCTGCCCTTCCCCACGCGTACTGTAGGGTTTTCTAATTAAAGATGTTTTTATTTATACAATCACATGCTGCCCACTCCTCTTTGCCCTCCTGCTCCAGGGGGCCCTGGGCTCCACTCCCGCTGGCGGGTGCCTCATCGTCACTGTTCTCCACCAGATACTCCTGGATCTCCGCCGAGGGCCTGTGGGAAGCCATATACTGGGAACCTGCCCTGCGGGGGCTGGCACCAAAAAAACCCCTCCGGCGTTCCCCCAGCTGTGGGGCTAGGCCGTACCTCTGGCTTCGGAGCTGGGCCTCGGCCAAGATGTAAGGGGGCAGGGGGTCCAAACAGGGCTGCAACAGAGAACAGCCGTGGGCAAGGGGCTGCATGGCACCGAGCCCCTAGGGTGGACCTCCCCCGTCACGACTGGAGGCTGGGAATGACTCACCATGTCCTTCATGTTCACCCGGCAAGCGTAGCACAGCTGCTCGATGACATGGGCTCGGGAGCCCTCCCTGTGGGAGCAGAGCAGTGCCTGAGTACCTGCTCAGGGCCCCAGGGTGATGCACCTCTCCTGGCCAGTGGCATGGGGCCAATCATGGAGCATGATCGGGTCAGGAAGGGACTCACCTCCTGCAGGGCCTGGTCCCCTGCCAACAGTTTGGGACCCCGCCCAGCCCTGCAGCACAGCAGGGCCCTGTGGGTGCCCCAGCCTCAGCCCGCGGGGTTGGGGGCTGTGTCTGCGAGAAATCCTGGGTCTGAGCCCCGAAAGCTGTGGCACTATCTGCAGGCAGAGATAGGCTGAAGGTCCTCTGGGCGGGACCCCCAACTCCCACTCCCCAGCGCCCCTCCACCTCCGCACGCACCAGCACTGTCAACGTCCAGTGAGCACATGCAGAGCAGGCAGCGGGGGCCAGCGGCACAGCCGTCCCTCGGGGCCTTGGCCAGCTTCTCACTGGTCCTGAGGGGGTGGGAGACAGGGCCCAAAGGCAGCCTGAGGCCAGGCTTTCCTCCTGCCCAAGCGGTGAGGGGTGGGCGCAGCACTCACCTCCTCTACCCCACCGCGGGCGCACGCGCACCTGTACACGGTGCTGACCGTTGAGGGGAACTGGGCCTGCAGCCGGAGCAGGAAACCCTCCATCAGCCGGTGGATGCTGGCCTTTTCGGAGGCCTGGGAATAATCAGATGGAGACGGCAGGAGTGGCGACCCCCGGCCTGGCCCAGAGGCCACCTAGCGTGGGGCCCACAGCTTCACACCATCAGCCCCCGGAGCGCCACGTTGGGGCTGGAGTGGGCCAAAGCTCCCGCATCGGAGGTTCCCCGTCCCTGAACACAGCTGCTGCTACACCCTCCCTGCCAGTCCCCTTCAGCAGAGGCTCCCAGCCTGCCTGCCTCGGGGGGTGTGACTGTGCTCCCAGAGCTGGCGTGGATGCAGCTCCGGCCGCCGAGGGGGTGCCAGGCCCTCTGACCCCACACTGGAGCCAGCCACCTGCCGCAGGCCCACGGCTCACCTTGGTGTCGATGGCTGGCGTGAAGACGGAGGGGACAGCAAACAGGCGGTTGTAGAAGGCGACCTCCTTCAGCGTGTGCTCACGCATGGGCCGCACCACCACCACGTCGCCGTGCCGCTCGTCCGAGAAGCCCTGCGGTGGGGGCACCTTCATCACCACGCCCAGCAGATGGGCTCACAGCCCTGCCTCCCCTGCACTATGAGGGAGACCCTGTCACGGACTCCTGACACTACTTTCATGTGACAGAGGCCAGAGGAACCCTGAAGGCCTGTACCCACGTACCGTGTCCCAGGCGAGAAAGGCACCTCTCCCCAGTGCCAGGCTGGTCATGAGCTTGATAGCCAAGCGAGTACAGCTGTCTCCTGTCATCACCTTGGAATAGCCATGGGTCCGGGCCACGTGCAGGATCAGGTGGGTCCTGGAGAGCAGAGCACAGGGTCTCAGGGGGCCAGTTGAGGCAGGGCCAAGCCCCCAAGGTGGGGCGGGAGACTCACCGCAGAGTCTGCAGAAGCTCCTCTTTGGCTGTCAACGTCTTCACAGAGTCAAAGAGTCGGGACAGAGCCTCGGTCTGGGCAGCCGGTGGTGGCCCAGCCGGGTCCTGGGGGTCCTGGGTGCAGGGCTGGCTCAGCTGCTCCTCCCCCTGGGCTGAGCTGGGGCTGTCCCTGACCCCCTCAGCCCCCAGCGTATATTGCTGCTGCAGAAAACTGTCCACAGCCACCTTGTAGGTCCCCACGGTCCCCACCGGGTCCTGGGCAGAGCAGCGCA
This sequence comes from Taxidea taxus jeffersonii, assembly GCA_003697995.1. Taxonomy (NCBI): domain Eukaryota; kingdom Metazoa; phylum Chordata; class Mammalia; order Carnivora; family Mustelidae; genus Taxidea; species Taxidea taxus. Next base: position 5,935 of record RCUC01052885.1, on the reverse strand, counting down.
GCACAGATGGTGGCAGGGCAAACACCTGCCAGGGCAGGGAGAGAGCGTAAGGCCCAAGGCCCCCTACTACATGCTGGGAGCAGACAGGCCAAAGAGGAGGCCTGCAGCTGACCCCACCAAGACGGCACGGGCCCCTCGTGCACCTGGCGGCCTGGCCTCAGAGACAGGCCCACCCACCTCTTCCAAGGTGACAATGTGCCACGGGAAGCCGAGGGTCTGTAGGATCTGCCTCACGTCGGTCAGGGCTTTTGCTCTGTCCTCCCGGCTCTGGCCACAAGCTGCTCCCTCTGAAAAATGCAGGCAAGGAGTCATGACAGCAGAAGCGCCCAAGGTGAGACAAGGCCAAAGTCCTATGAGCAACTCTACGAAGCTCTTCAGTGGAAGCCGCAGGGTGCGAGCCTGTTCTCAGGACGGGGAGCACTATCAGAGTGAGAAGTGGGTTCTCTCCAGCAGCACAGGGGAGGGGTGGGGGGAGCGTGATGGACCACAGGGGCCCCAGACCCGTCTGGGGGCCTATCTCAGGGAGCAAGGTGCAGGCAGGCGAGCACCGCGGCCCCCGGCCCATGGAGCTGGACCGACAGCCTGCCTGGCTCTGACGAAGCCCTGAGAGAACAACGGTCCTGCTCTTGCCGGCCCCACGTGTTGTCTCCAAAGAGCGCCCCCCAGCGCCTCATTCGGGTCACAGCGCCAGCGGCGCCAGCGGGCTCATGCTGGGCGGCCGGGCGGGGACGCCGCACGTACCATCCACATACAGGACCCCTGGCACAAAACGCAGTCTTTTGGCAGAATCTCGACTCAGGCCCTGGAGAGAAAAGGGACAGGACCTCAGCCCGAGTCAGAAGCCAGAGGACACTCCCCCGGCACAAGCCACTCACCGTCTGAACTGAGGCCCTCAACGGGGGTTGGGGGGTGCTCCCCACCCGGAGCAGACTGCCCGTCCAGACCAGGCACTGGGCAGGCCCCACAGCCCGACAGGGCCAAGGTGGCTGCCTGGGCATCTTTACCGCCCCAGTGACACCTGCTCCTCAGTCTGTCCCCCCACGAACCAGTGAGGAGCGGCCTGCCTGAGCACCTCTGACCGCGAATAGTGCAAGAGAACAACAGACTCATCAGGGCCCCCGGTCCCAGGAAATGGGCTCTGGCCAAGGGAATGGGTACTCACACCAGCCCAGGCTTCGGGGGCCACCGAAGTAAGGTCAGGACAGCACCACACCAGAGCCCCCAGGACAGACCGCCCTCCAATCTGTGCCCCTCGCTCGGAATGCAGAGGGTCTGCGTATGTCCCGGCCCCACGTCAAGGCCTCCCCGGCAGCTGGGGCCCTCAGGAGAAGCCCTAGCGTCCTCTGACCCGCTGAGGGACAGTGCGAGTGGGCTGCCGACTGCCCGGAGCCAGCTCCCCAGTGAGCAGCCTCTCCCATACATATCCCCTCCCCACCTAACTTCATGTCCCCTGGCAACCCCACTGCTCATCTTAACCCTTAATGAAACCCTTACATTTCTCAAGGAAGCTGCCTGACCCCAGCCAGGCCAGACCCCTCTTGGGTTCCGCAAGGCACCTGCTGGTATTGTATGGTTTTGTGCTGGACCCAGGACCAGGGGAGGCCCATGAATTCGGGAACACCTCGAGTACCCTCCACCACACGTTCCCAGTGACTAGGATTCTATGCAGTCAGCCAACGGCGCTGGTCTCGGGCGCAGCTGGGTGCTCCAGACTCGGCCTCTGGTTTGTACACCTCCGTATACACATCCAACAACCCTCCGGGCATCCCAGTGGGGAGTGAGCTCTCGCTAGCTGCAGGCAAGAGCCCCTCTCAGTGCTGGGACCCCAAGCCTGCAACTTAGCGGGACAGCAGCCAGGGCCCTAGAAGACGCTGGGGAGACGAACCTCGAGGACCTGCCAGACCATGGAGCTGGATGAAGGCCCCCCCGACCATGCCAGGAGCACCTACGGGAGAAGGAACGTCGCTGGAGAGTGCTGCATCACCCCCATGAGCGAGCACACCCTCCCCACCACCGCTGCCCAGCCGCCCACACACACACACCGCCCACACACACACACCGGGAGCGGGGAGAGGGCAAGAGCCAGGGCTTGGGGGGTTGGGCTTCCCAGCTGGGGACCATGCAGAGGAGTCACCCCAAAATACTACCTTCTCACCCGGAAAGATCAACCGATTCTTCCCAAGCACGGCTCTAAACTTGTGGATGTAGAAGGCCCTAAAACAGTCCCTGCAACAGACAACCGGCAGCTGTAGCTGCACCGCCCCGATGGGGACACTGCCGGAGATGCTGCGGGTTCCATCTTCCTTCTCTTACCAACATCCATCTTTAAAAGCAGCATCTTGACAGAGGCTCTGCCCAGAAAGTGGCAAAGGAAGCCAGGGTTGAGGTGTTCTTGCCAGCTGTGTCTGCCCCAGGACCAGCCCCGTGCTGCACAGGGAGCCCCCCAACTTGGTCCCCAACAACCCTTACTAGCATGACCTGATGTCTGAGGGGCCCAGAGCCCAGGTGCCACCTGCACCTCCAAACACTCGGGAAGGCCCAGCAGGCAGAATGGACAGACACAGGAAAGTGCAAGGCAAGGCCAGCCTGACCCTTCCCTAAGCGTTTGGAAGGCCCTTCCAAAACACCCACCGGGAGAAGTACGAGCTCCTGGTGTGAAGGGGGGGGGCGCTGAGCAGGCAGGGGACACCCCATGCCCTACAGTGCCACCCTGGCTGACCGAGCTGATGCCCTATCAATCAGAAATGCCTGGGCAGTTCATGCAAAGGAAGTCCTGGCTTCTTCCCCAAGCCCACAGAATGAGAACTTCCAGGACGAGCCCCGAGAATCTGCATTCCTGAAAACCCTTTCACTAGATTGTCAGGCTCAGCTACAGACTAAAATCACTCAGGCCAAATATGGCAGACGGAATGCACCAGAGGCCCAGACATCTGCAATGCAAAGCTCCCGGGCAACCCCAGCAGGGAGGTCAGGGTCAAGGACAGCACCCTGAACCACAGGAGAAATGCAGCTCCCCGAGAGCTGTCCCACACTGGCAGCTGCACCCCTAAACCAATCTGTGAAAGGGAAAAAGACACAGCAATTCCCCCTGCTCTCCACTGAAGAGGCACCACTATGAGGGTCAACCAAGCACCCCATACTCCTTTGTGGTCAGTAGCTCAATGCGGTGTTTAATAAAATGCCACGCTCCAGGTGACTAGCCTCAGGCAGGGAGACCCAAGAACTCAGTCACCATCAGGGAGTGGGAAGGCCCCTAAAACACAGAAGCTTGCACGGGGCACAAAGAGAAGCTGTGGCTGCCCACGGACAGGGGGAGCTCTGAGCCCAGGAGGAGCTGCTGCAGCCTCAGCCTCTTCTCCGGGACACTCATCCCTGCCCATGCTCCAAGAGGTGAAAGCCACGGCTGCCCCACTTACGACGTTCACTCTAGCAGCACACACCAGTTTACTGGGCTCTTGAAAGATGGCTGGAGAGGAGAAAACTTGGGGAAAAAACCTCTGAACCTTCAGTTTCTCTTTGGGAACACTCTGGGTAGTACCAAGACTCATGGAGACTAATTTTAAAACATGAGCTGGGGGGCACCTGGGTGGCTCAGTTGGTTCAGCATCTGAGTCTTGGTTTTGGCGCAGGTCATGATCTTGGGGTCGTGGGATAGAGTCCTGCACTGGGCTCCGCACTCAGCACAGAACCTGTTTAAGAGTCTTTCCCCCCTCCTCTTCTGCTCCTCCCCCTGCTCGCTCTATTAGATGAATAAATAAAATCTTTTTAAAAAGGGGGGGTAGGGCACCTGGGTGGCTCAGTCAGTGAAGCGTCTGCCTTTGGCTCAGGTCATGATCCTGGGGTCCCAGGATTGAGCCCCGCATCAGGCTCCCTGTTCAGTGGGGAGCCTGCTTCTCCCTCTCCCACTCCTTCTGCTTTTGCGCTCTCTCAAATAAATAAATAAAATCTTTTTTTTAAATTTTTATTTATTTGTTGTAGAGAGAGAGAGAGCAAGCACAGGCAGACAAAGAGGCAGACAGAGGCAGAGGCAGAGGGAGAAGCAGGCTCCCCGCCGAGCAAGGAGCCCGATGTGGGACTTGATCCCAGGACGCTGGGATCATGACCTGAGCCGAAGGCAGCCGCTTAACCAACTGAGCCACCCCAGCATCCCTCAAATAAATATATAAAATCTTAAAACAACAACAACAAACTGTCCCCAGAGCACCTCCCCAAGATCTCAGAATGCTCTAATCTGCTCCAGATGGGTTCCAGCTGCCCTGAAATGCTCATCCTGCCTATGCCTCACCTCACCCTCACTCCGGCACTTTCCTCTAAGTGCCATCAGATACCCTCCTGCCACCTGATCCACAGCTGGACCATGGGAGAATTAAGGGGTACCCATGCAGAAAACCAGGACCCCACACTCGCACCAGAAGCACTGGGAGCGACGTTAGAAGTAAATGCTTCCCAAAGCAGGAGGTACAACCACAGAAATGAGGCACACCCGGCTGCTGGGCCACACGGCATGTGCCTCCCCGCACCTCCAAGGCCTCACCTGCAGAAGGCATCTCCCGCTCGGATCACCACCACCGGGGGGCCTTCCTTGCACTTCACACACTTCAGTTCCCGGCTTTGGAGACAGGGAGGAGAGAACACAGACTGCAGACCTCGCTCCGGGGACCGTGGGGAGGGCGCACCGCCGTTCTCGCCGCAGCTGGCGCACACACACCGGCCCAGGCTTGTGCCGCGCCCGAACCACCGGGATGAGAAAGGGCACGGGCCGCGGGGGGTTCTGAGTCGGCTTAAGCCAGCTCCGAAGCACAGAACGGCCACCTCTCCGGCCCTCAACGGACGCCAGGCCGGAGGGACAACCCGGGAGGCCGACTTCCCCCTCGACCGCGGGCACGGGCTGCCAGAATGACCAGCGGCAGCGCGCAGAGGCGGCCCCTTCCTGGGGTGCTCGTCCCCGGCCGGACAGGCAACCCCCGGGGCTGCGGAGCACGGTGCAGCCCCCACCGGGACCCCCGGGCTTCTGGGCCCCGGCCTCGGCGGCCTCCCGGTTCCGCAGCGCGGCGCCGGGCCCTCGGGACAGGGCTTTGCCGCAGGCCCGGAGCGCCCGGACGTAGAGGGGCGGGTGCGGACGCCCAGCTCTTACCCAGGCCGCGGTGGCGGCGGCCCCTCGGGCGCTGCGTCCCCGTAGTCCTCGCCAACCTGGCACATGCCTGCTCCGAATCGCACGGGAGCCGGCGGCGGCAGCGGCGGCGGCGGCGGCGACGAGACGCGCCTTAATGACGTCAGCCGGACGCCCTCGCGCCCGGCGGGTTGGGGGCGGAGCGCGCGCTGATGGCGTCAGCGTCGCGGCACCGCGGCCGAGACGAGAGGGGCGGGGCGCTCCTTAATGACGTCAGCGCGGCGCCGTCGCGGTCGTGACGCGCGGAACCTGGCCGGGCCGGGCCGGAACAGGGGCAGCGGCGGCGGCGGCGGCGGCAGGCCCGGCCCCGGGATGGCGATGTTCCGCAGCCTGGTGGCCTCGGCTCAGCAGCGACAGCCGCCGGGCGGGCCGGCGGGCGGCGACAGCGGCTTGGAGGCGCAGTACAGCTGCCCGATCTGCCTGGAGGTGTACCACCGGCCTGTGGCCATCGGCAGCTGCGGCCACACGTGAGTGCGCCGGCCTGCGGGAGGCCGCGGGGCCGGGACGCCGCCGCGGGGAGGGCTCGGGCGGGCCGCGGGGCTCCCTGCGCCGCGCCGGCCGCGTCCTGCGGGCGCGCTCGTCCGCCTCAGCCCAGCTCCCGCCCGCCAGCCCCCGGCGAGCCGAGCACCGCGTCGGCGACCCGCAGCCCTGCGCGGCCCCGGCTGCCCCGGGGTCTGCGGAGGGCTTCGGCGTGCCTACGCGGGCTCGCGGGCTGGCGGGCGACGTCTGCGCCGGTGCCCCGGAGACCAGGGAGGGCATTTGTGA
>RCUC01052882.1:0-15871 GCA_003697995.1 Taxidea taxus jeffersonii | reverse complement strand
TCGTGTGTGGTGTAAGGAAATGGTCCAATTTCATTTTTCTGCATGTGGCTGTCCAATTTTCCCAACACCATTTGTTGAAGAGGCTGTCTTTTTTCCATTGGATATTCTTTCCTGCTTTGTCGAAGATTAGTTGACCATAGAGTTGAGGGTCTATTTCTGGGCTCTCTATTCTGTTCCATTGATCTATGTATCTGTTTTTGTGCCAGTACAATACTGTCTTGATGATGACAGCTTTGTAGTAGAGCTTGTAGTCTGGAATTGTGATGCCACCAACTTTGGCTTTCTTTTTCAATATTCCTTTGGCTATTCAAGGTCTTTTCTGGTTCCATATAAATTTTAGGATGATTTGTTCCATTTCTTTGAAAAAATTGGATGGAATTTTGATAGGCATTGCATTAAATGTGTAGATAGCTTTAGGTAGCATAGATATTTTCACAATATTTATTCTTCCAATCCATGAGCATGGAACATTTTTCCATTTCTTTGTGTCTTCCTCAATTTCTTTCATGAGTACTTTATAGTTCTCTGAGTATAGATTCTTTGCCTCTTTGGTGAGGTTTATTCCTAGGTATCTTATGGTTTTGGGTGTAATTGTAAATGGTATTGACTCCTTAATTTCTCTTTTTTCTGTCTTGTTGTTGGTGTAAAGAAATGCAACTGATTTCTGTGCATTGATTTTATATCCTGACACTTTACTGAATTCCTGTACAAGCTCTAGCAGTTTTGGAGTGGAGCCTTTTGGGTTTTCCACATATAGTATCATATCATCTGCAAAGAGCGATAGTTTGACTTCTTCTTTGCCGATTTGGATGCCTTTAATTTCTTTTTGTTGTCTGATTGCTGAGGCTAGGACTTCTAGTACTATGTTGAATAGCAGTGGTGATAACGGACATCCCTGCCATGTTGCTGACCTTAACGGAAAAGCTCTCAGTTTTTCTCCATTGAGAATGATACTTGCCGTGGGTTTTTCATAGATGGCTTTGATAATATTGAGGTATGTGCCTTCTATCCCTACACTTTGAAGAGTTTTGATTAGGAAGGGATGTTGCACTTTGTCAAATGCTTTTTCAGCATCTATTGAGAGTATCATATGGTTCTTGTTCTTTCTTTTGTTAATGTACTGTATCACATTGATTGATTTGCGGATGTTGAACCAACCCTGCTGCCCTGGAATAAATCCCACTTGGTCGTGGTGAATAATCCTTTTAATGTACTGTTGGATCCTATTGGCTAGTATTTTGGTGAGAATTTTCGCATCTGTGTTCATCAAGGATATTGGTCTGTAATTCTCTTTTTTGATGGGATCCTTGTCTGGTTTGGGGATCAAGGTGATGCTGGCCTCATAAAATGAGTTTGGAAGTTTTCCTTCCATTTCTATTTTTTGGAACAGTTTCAGGAGAATAGGAATTAATTCTTCTTTAAATGTTTGGTAGAATTCCCCTGGGAAGCCATCTGGCCCTGGGCTTTTGTTTGTTTGGAGATTTTTGATGACTGTTTCAATCTCCTTACTGGTTATGGGCCTATTCAGGTTTTCTATTTCTTCCTGGTTCAGTTTTGGCAGTTTATATGTCTCTAGGAAAGCATCCATTTCTTCCAGATTGTCAAATTTGTTGGCATAGAGTTGCTCATAATATGTTCTTATGATTGTTTGTATTTCTTTGGTGTTGGTTGTGATCTCTCGTCTTTCATTCATGATTTTGTTTATTTGGGTCCTTTCTCTTTTCTTTTGGATAAGTCTGGCCAGGGGTTTATCAATCTTATTAATTCTTTCAAAGAACCAGCTCCTAGTTTCATTGATTTGTTCTATTGTTTTTTTGGTTTCTATTTCATTGATTTCTGCTTTGATCTTTATTATTTCTCTTCTCCTGCAAGGTTTAGGCTTTCTTTGTTGTTCTTTCTCGAGCTCCTTTAAGTGTAGGGTTAGGTTGTGTATTTGAGACCTTTCCTGTTTCTTGAGACAGGCTTGTATCGCTATATATTTTCCTCTCAGGACTGCCTTTGCTGTGTCCCACAGATTTTGGACCGTTGTGTTTTCATTATCATTTGTTTCCATGGTTTTTTTTTCAATTCTTCTTTAATTTCCTGGTTGACCCATTCATTCTTTAGAAGGATGCTGTTGAGTCTCCATGTATTTGTGCTCTTTCCAAATTTCCTCTTGTGATTGAGTTCTAGCTTCAGAGCATTGTGGTCTGAAAATATGCAGGGAATGATCCCCATCTTTTGATACTGATTGAATTTATGATCCTGGATATGATGTATTCTGGAGAATGTTCCATGGGCACTAGAGAAGAACGTGTATTCTGTTGCTTTGGGGTAGAATGTTCTGAATATATCTGTGATGTCCATCTCGTCCAGTGTGTCATTTAAGACCTTTATTTCCTTGTTGATCTTTTGCTTGGATGATCTGTCCATTTCAGTGAGGGGTGTGTTAAAGTCTCCAACTATTATTGTATTCTTGTCAATGTGTTTCTTTGGTTTTGTTATTAATTGGTTTATATAGTTGGCTGCTCCCATGTTAGGGGTTTAGATATTTAAAATTGTTAGATCTTCTTGTTGGACAGACCCTTTGAGTATGATGTAGTGTCCTTCCTCATCTCTTATTATAGTCTTTGGCTTAAAATCTAATTGATCTGATATAAGGATTGCCACCCCAGCTTTCTTCTGATGTCCATTAGCATGGTAAATTGTTTTTCACCCCCTCACTTTCAATCTGGAGGTGTCTTCAGGTCTAAAATGAGTTTCTTGTAGGCAGCATATTGATGGGTTTTGTTTTTTTATCCATTCTGAAACCCTGTGTCTTTTGATTGGGGCATTTAGTCCATTTACATTCAGGGTAACTACTGAGAGATATGAATTTAGTGCCATTGTATTGCCTGTATGGTGATTGTTACTGTATAATGTCTCTGTTCCTTTCTGGTAATACTTTTAGGGTCTCTCTTTGCTTAGAGGTCCCCCTTCAATATTTCCTGTAGAGCTGGTTTGGTGTCTACAAAGTCTTTCAGTTTTTGTTTGTCCTGGAAGCTTTTTATCTCTCCTTCTATTTTCAATGATAACCTAGCTGGATAAAGTATTCTTGGCTGCATGTTTTTCTCATTTAGTGCTCTGAATATATCATGCCAGTTCTTTCTGGCCTGCCAGGTCTCTGTGGATAAGTCTGCTGCCAATCTAATATTTTTACCATTGTATGTTACAGACTTCTTGTCCCGTGCTGCTTTCAGGATTTTCTCTTTGTTGCTAAGGCTTGTAAATTTTACTATTAGATGATGGGGTGTGGACCGATTCCTATTGATATTGAGGGGTGTTCTCTGTACCTCCTGGAATTTGATGCTTGTTCCCCTTGCTATATTAGGGAAATTCTCTACAATAATCCTTTCCAGTATACCTTCTGCTCCTCTTTCTCTTTCTTCTTCTTCTGGAATCCCAATTATTCTAATGTTGTTTCGTCTTATGGTATCACTTATCTCTCGAATTCTCCCCTCGTGGTCCAGTAGTTGTTTGTCTCTCTTTTACTCAGCTTCTTTATTCTCTGTCATTTGGTCTTCTATATCACTAATTCTGTCTTCTGCCTCATTTATCCTAGCAGTAAGAGCCTCCATTTTTTATTGCACCTCATTACTAGCTTTTTTAAATTTCAACTTGATTAGATTTTAGTTCTTTTATTTCTCCAGAAAGGGCTTTTATTTCTCCTGACAGGGTTTCTCTAATATCTTCCATGCCTTTTTCGTGCCCGGCTAGAATCTTGAGAATTGTTGTCCTGAATTCCAGATCTGACATATTACCAATGTTTGTATTGATTAGGTCCCTAGCCTTCGGTACTGCCTCCTGTTCTTTATTTTGTGGTGAGTTTTTCTGCCTTGTCATTTTGTCCAGGTAAGAATTCAGCTGTTCTCCTTGTTAAGTGAACTTGGTCTTGGCTAGATTTATTGTTGATCTTCTGGGGGCGGGTAGTGATTTTCAAGTGTCTCTGCCCCAGGCAGAATTGTACTGCCCTTACCAGGGTCCGGGCTAAGTAATTCTCTCAGGTTCGCTTTCGGGAGCTTTTGTTTCCTGAATGCTTTCTATAGAGTTCCAGAGGACGGGAATGAAAATGGTGGCCTCCCAATCTCCGGCTCGGAGGAGCCAAGAGCTAGGGGCCCCAGCTTCAGTTCGCCTTCAGAGAAAAGCGCTTAATCACTCCTGTCTCCCCAGCCTCCGGCCGCGCTTGGAGAAAATCGTGCGTAATCAGTCCCGTCTCTTTGGTTTCTGGCTCTGCTCCAAGGTCACCCAGCCTGTGACCAAGTGTCTCTGTCTCTGGCAGAGTCCCACCTGGAGTCTCCAAACCCCGTAGATCCCTGAGCTCTCCCAGTTCGGAGTCTCCTCGGATCTTGTGGGGACCCCTCGCACAGAGCACCAGCCGGTGTCAACGACCACGGCTCTAGGAAACCCCGAGTTGAGAGCTCATTCCTTGGCTCTGTCTCCACAGCCGGATTCCCTGCTCTAATACCTGTGCTCTGCGACACTCAGACACCCCCGATTCTTCTGTGACCCTGCGGGACCTGAGTCCATGCTGTCCCCGTGAGGTCTTCAAACCAGTTTAGTCTCTGGAGCAATGTCCCTCCATGGAGCAGACTTTTAAAAGTCCTGATTTTGTGCTCCATTGTTCCGCCCGTTGTTCTGCCGCTTGCCGGGAGCCAGCCCCTCCCCCTGGGGTCTATCTTCCTGTCGCGTTGGATTCACTTCTCCGCTGGTCCTACCTTTTAGAAAGTGGTCGATTTTCTGTTTCTAGAATTGTTGTTTTTCTTCTCTTTGATCTCCTGTTGGATTCTTAGGTTTTCAGAATGGTTTGATAGGCTATCCAGCTGATCTCCTGCTGCCTGATGTTGTCTCAGCCTGCTACTTCACCATCTTGACTCCTCCTCTCTCAACTTACATTAATTTTTGAACAACTCACATTATTGGTAATCCTGCTAAACCTGGTGGACCCAGAATGAGGAGGATTTGGAGCCTATTTAATGAGAGGAATGAATAAAGAAGGTAAGAATATTGACTTTGGGAATAGAAGACCAAGCATGTGCCTCATTAGTGACTTCACATGTTTACATGCATGACCAGCACATGAGAAAGAAAGAAGACTTATTTTTCCATGCTCTTCCAAGTGAGAACAGCAGTGCAAGGGACTAAAACTTGTGAACAAATATGTAAATAACAAAGTACTGAATAATAATGAAGGCTCTTTGCTCCAATAAAACCTACTACTTTGTGGAAAAAAATAAAAAGTTTCATTTCCCTGAAAGGAGAGCAAAGAAAATCCTCTCTCCCAGATGCAGTATTGAATCCAACCTTGAATTAGATGACTTCTGGAATCCTGTGGCACTCAAAACTCCTCTCAATTTCCCTTGATGCTTGCAGGCATCGGGCCGTTTTTCTATTCAACCAGCTCCAAACTTAAGAATCATTTTCAATTAATCTATTTTTATCTGCCTCTTAGAGTAATTCAGAAATACTTACTAATTCTCAGAATGCCTTTTACAGCTGGCTCTGTTAAGTTATTTTTCCCAGTTTCTCTCTCTAGGTCACTGCTGTTGTCTTCTGGGGGTCCTCTCGCGTCCCAGTCCTGCATATGCATTAATACACGCGTCCTGTAAGGCAAACTTCCCTTCATGTTATGCTCAGCAGATGGCCCTACCTAAAGGCTCTGCAAAAGTTCTGTTCTGCTGATTTCACCTAACTCGCAACTCCCTATTACCTGACTGCATGTCATGATTTTACTACATTGGATACTCCTTCTTTCCATCTGTTCAATCTCCCTAGGTTTTCCTCCTTTCCTCCAATAAGCACTCCCAGGGTTCTCTTTCACATTTTTGAAGGGCTCACTGGGCCCAATACTTTTGGTTCTTCTGGTTTCAAGACAGCTATTTCTGCTTCCAGCAGCGTATGTTTTGGAATAAAATCTTCACCTCTTTCCCTCCCCTTGAGAGAAAAGCAGCAGCAGCGGCCGTAATAATAACCAGAACCCTATGGGACAAAATGGCAGCCACCCTCTTGCAAAACTAGGCTGAAATACCTCTTAAAATTTTCACTAACAGCCTTGAATTAAGGACAAGAAACACAAGTCACCGTTCGTTTATTTACCCCCCAACCCGATGTTGATTCATAACCCGATGAAGCCAAAAGTTCAAGGGAGACAGAAACAGCAACATGCTTGTGTCAGGTGTATGCTCTGTCTGCACGTTACTTCCATCAGCCCTCATTATTTGTGGATTCTGTATTTGTAATTACTTCCTTGCTAAGGTTTCTTTGCCAACCCCAGGTCATTCCCTGTGTGCTTTGGCGCTCATTCCTGGATGCATGTGCAGAGGGGCAACATTTTTGAGTCACGTGACTCCGGTACCTGCTTGAGGTTGAACACTGGTCCTCCTCCTTCTTGTATCAGCTTTGATGCTATAAATGAATGTCCTACTCATCATGTGTTTAGTGCTACAGTCTTTACATTTTTTGCGAGGTTCTTGTGTTGGTGTTTTTCCTGTTTTAAAGCTGTGTGGGTATACCGTGCAAGCCTTCTTGTGCTCCTAAGCTGTGTTCAAGAAGGCCGTGTGCTGTACCTTAGGGAGAAAATAGTTGCGCTCCATCAGCTTCGTTCATTCATGAGTTAGAGTGCTTTTTGGTCAGGAGCTGAATGTTAATGTATCATCAATATCTATTAAATCAGGTGTCTTTCAACACACATAAAACAAGGTTAGGCAGTGATCAATTGAGGGGACCAGTATACTGTGGCCAGAGTCTCATAGGAACCCTTGTATTTCCCTTAGGAGCAATGTTTCTGTGTTCATGATGACTTGACAATATAACTGCTACAGAAGGAAAGAATTGACTCTAGACCCTAGTATGTGCATAAAATACACAAAAATATGGAAAGTGACAGTCAGCATCTCATTTAATTAGGGCAAAAAAATCCCATTTGGACTAAAGGAGTAGAAGAACGCAGACCCACTTGTTTGCCCACCAGATGTAAAGGAAGGCATCCTTTAGAAAAGGACCACTCCTTGAAGCTATGTACCTCGCGGGCCAAACAGGAAGAACTGTGTTGGAAATGAGAAAAAGAAAGGTGGGGGGAAGAAGTAGAAGCAGAGGAGGAGTGTGGTAGGGAGGGAGGTGAGAAGAGGAGGGAGAAGGAGGAAGAGAGCCAAGAAAATGGGGAGTCCAATTAATCAATGGAAAAATCTAAAGATGGCCAAGCCAATGAAACAGAAACTCGAGTGCAACTGGCAAAGGGAATTAAAATGACTGTGCTGTTTAAAACCTGTGTTTCAAAAAAAAAAAAAAATAAAATAAAAAATAAAACCTGTGTTTCATTGAATTTTAGAGCAATAAAAGATAAGGAAAACAGAGTCTAATGACAGCAATTGTATCTAGTGAGAGGAATCTGTCTCGAGGAGTGTTTTTCAAGTTACCGTTCCAACTTCTTGCTCACCTCCACGTGTTTTGGATCAAAGACTTGTCCTTCTTCCTCCAACACATGCTGATGGTTTGGGTAATTGGCTTGAGAAATGGGAACCAGAGGCCGAAGGAGAGGCGGCTTGAAGTGGGTGGGTATTCAGGGGCAGATGTGCAGGGAGCCATGTTGCGTCTACACTCTAGAGGGCAAAACACACACACACAGCCAGGAGGGACAGGGAGAGAATGAAGAAGGGGGAGAGCAGTTTGAACAGCGACAGTAGCCTCTTGGCACCGAAGTTCCATTTTTTTTCTTGTGCATTCTTTTCTAAAAGTTCCCACCTATAAGGAGCTAGAACTGTAAACCACTGCTAGTTTTCTTGAGAAAAGCTAATTATTACGAGATCAGGAAGATAAGGTGATAATTCTGTTGGGGGTAGTATTTTGATTGTTGTCAAGTGAAAAGTCCCGGTTGGAGCCCCTTGCCCGGCTCCCTCCCACTGTTCCCCACTGACACTTGCCCTCCATCTTTACTCCTATTATAAGATTTTGACAATAAAACTATGGGAGTGTTAAAGGGGTCTCTCTAAGGGTGGTCTCCTTTCATTATGGCAGTGATGTCCCCTGGGACTGAAATGATTTCTATGAAGTTAGTTCTGTGATGGCTGCACCATTAGAAATAAAGGGCCATTGTAGCTGTTCAGGTGTGGGAGGGTGTAGTAACTTTTGATTGGCATAGTAACTTTTTCCTAGTGATTGGCATAGTACCTTTTCCATTAAATAGTTTTCAGGCAGCAGAACAATTGTGGACAAGAAGTACTTGATGTTCCAATGGACCTGGATTCTAATGTTAAGAGGAAAAATTTAGGGATTCAAATGCCTTTTGAGTTTGCTCTCAACACAAAGGAGCAAAAGGACCAGGAAATGCCTCTCAGTGTGGGACCTTTTACTCAGTTTTGGCTTTGAGGACCAAGCTTCCCACTTGTCTACCACAGAGCACAGGAACAGAAGGCAGAGGGATTGTAAGAACCAGAAACACCTGCCATTCAGAGAAGCCAGGGCCTCAATCGTAGGGAGCGGTTTCAGACCTGGAACATCTGTGGTTGGAGTTTAAGCTGCTTTAACCTTTTCACTCTGGGTTCTCCCCCTTAGTTTATTTTCCTTCCTGACTTGGTGTTTGCCTGAGGCTTGATAGAAACAGTTTCCTCCAGTTCAGAGCCTTCAAATGATTGATTTGTTGATCTTAAAGACTTACTCCACTCCCAGCCCGGAGACTCCCGTGTTTGTCCGGTGGTGTGAAATATTTATGAGCTGCTCGTAGCTGGTTCACGATTGGTTGGGATTACAAATGACAGTAGCAGATGGGTTCCCCGTTCTTGGCTCAATGAGCTGATGGTGTGTCATGTGAGAAGAATGGATATAGGGCATTGATCATGATTGATTTTAAAACGACATTTAATTAATATGGATTTTCATGGACATTATTGTCCAGTCTTAAAGATTGTCAGCTGCATCCTGTTCCAAAACCTGAGACAGAGATACCTACTTTAGACAGCTCATTTGCCTTTGAATTCACACGAGCAAACTCTCTTCTGCAAAGCCGCATCCACATAGAGAGTTGAAGGAATTATTTGAACATGTGTATCTGTTTTTATTTCTATCCTTTAGGAGGCAAAGTTATTGTGTACGATTTCACTGAATTGATCGACAGTTTATGAGCTAAGTGTAGCTAATGATATCACATTGTATATCAAGAACCTTATTGTCATTTTCTCTTCCAGAATTGCTGGCTAAAATCCTTCTTCCTAGAGGAATTTTTCCTCAGTGACTAATTCACTGGGGTTTCTCTCAATTTGGAATTCTGTCTTTATGACCAAAAGTTATTTTCCATATGAATCTAGCTGAGATGTCACTTTTTCCAAACTTGCTGCCTTCTCCTTAACAAAGAGCCATTTGATTTGTTCCCAAATATATCCTCCAACAACTGGGTCCTATTAGAAGATGCCGTCACATACCTCACTTAGAAATCTCTATAGTGTCCCTGAGGGTAAGAAAAGGCTTATATTCAAGGAATTTCTCAGTGTGAATCCAAATGATAGCACAACTCGATATTCCCTAGACTGTGCCAGGAATATTCTGGATGCCTATAATCAGAATCATTGGATGAGAAGGAACCTGTTACCTATTTCATGATAGTGACTCTGGCCATCACTGGATGATAGTCATGATGATGGTGGTGGTGACGGTGGTAGTCATTTGCTTTTGAGAACATTCTATATGTCAGACTCTGTGGTCAGTTCTCTGTGCGGATAGTTTCCTTGAATCACCACGTTATCTGTACTAGGAGATTGTTGTTATCCCTATTTGCTGGACAAGAATACGGGGTTCACCAAGGCTATATAAAATGTTAATGACACAGTGTGTCAGTGTCAACATATTTCCCACAGGAGGTCCGATTAACTTCAAAGCCTCCTTTAGGGCATTACCAAAATAAAGCATCTACTTGGGCCATTCAAGTAAATGAATGGAACTGGGGTAGGTGTAATAGAATGGAAAGGAGAAGACCCTCAGAGAAATAGATGATCACTTTTCTTTTTTTTTTTTTTTAAGATTTTATTTATTTATTAGTTAGAGAAAGAGCGAGCACAGGCAGACAGAGAGTCAGGCAGAGGCAGAGGGAGAAGCAGGCTCCCTGCCGAGCAAGGAGCCTGACGTGGGACTCGATCCCAGGACGCTGGGATCATGACAGCCGCTTAACCAACTGAGCCACCCAGGCGTGCCGATGATCACTTTTCAAACTGCATTGTTTGCAGAGTAACCTGGAGATCTTGTGAACGTTTTAGATTCGGATTCAGGAGTTCTGTGCCGGTGCCTAGGATTCTACATTTTTAGTAAACTTTGAAGAGTGATGGAGCTGGTGGTAGGGATAAGGACCACAGATTGAAAGCAAAGAACTTCTAAGCACATGGCCTTGGCCACATGGAAGCAGTCAGCCAGCTCCCATAGCCAGGGTAGCAGTGATGCTTGAGGGGAACAGGTTCTAGGCTAGAGATGTGCTGCTTGAGTTGCAAAGAGTGCTTGTGATCTCCGTCATTTTTTTTTAAACATGAACATCATCAGACAATAAAAATTGACCTGAATTTTCATACTTCACTGATGGCAGAGCTTGGAGTAGAAACCCGGTTTCTCCCTCTGGCTTGAATGATTTTCCACTCCTGCACTTCGCTGCCTGTCTTACTCATGAGGTGGTGATGGTTTTTGGTTGACTTCTCTGATTGATTGAAACCTGATAGGTCTTTATGTCTCTCTCCTTCTGCTAAAAGTGGAATGCAAGTCATGTATGTATGTGAATCCTGATTATTAAGGTTTCCTGTTACTCTGGTTCTGGTCTAACAGGGCTTTCTGTTGGAAGACCAAGCTGTCTTTTGAACTCTACCTTGAGAATTTGGACACTCAAGCCATGGTCCTTTGTGCACATGTATTTTTTTGCTTCTAAAAGTAATGACAGAATTATTTGGTGGCGTTCAAGAACATCTTTGCTTTGCTCATTCATTCAGCAAAAGATTTTGTTTGTCAGAGAAAGAGCACAAGCAGGGGGAGCAGCAGGTAGAAGGAGAAGTAGGCTCCCAATTGAGCAAGGAGCCTGATGTGGGACTTGATCCCAGGACCCTGGGATCATGATCTGAGCTGAAGGCTGATGCTTCACTGCCTGACCATCTAGGCGCCCCATTCAGCAAGTTTTTAATTGAGCATCTAACTCTGTAAAACAAGCACTCTGCTAGGTGCTGAGTATGAAGCTATGAATGCTTCAATTTCTCCCCTTAAGATGCTTCTAGAAGGAGAGAAAAATATGTGTAGCTCGTTGTTTGCTAGTGCTGTGTAATCATCCCCAACTTAGCAGCTTAGAACAATAGCCATTTATGACCTTATAGTTCTGTAGTTCATAAGTCCAGGCAGGCTTGGCTTCTTAGTAGTGAACGAGCAAAAAGCCAGGGCTTCCTATTTAAATATTCCTGTTAATAATCATAAAAATATGCCTTACCACAAGCATCCTTTCCCGCATTCCATAAAATCATTTCAGATTCCTCCCTCATGCATACTTCTGCTTCCTTTCGTGAAAAAGACTTTCAGAAAAAAAGCTGTTCTTTGTGATGTGGGAAGATGGCAGTCAAATTCCTTGATAGGAAAAGTTGGTACCTACCACCTGTGTGCTTCCAATTTTTTTAAAAATCCAACAGTGGCTTAAACAGAACAAACACTGAGAAGTTTTCTTTTCAGTATGGAGTGTAAGATTTCATACCCACTCCTTGCTTTCCTTCCCTCCTCCCTTTCCCTGTGCGGGTACGACTTATCAATGCTGTCTTTGTGAACCAGGAGAGCGGCACACAAAGGGCTTGTTGAAAAATCCTATTTTTCATTTGCTAAATTCTATAAGAATAGAGCCTGAGGGTATTCCACTAAAGGAAAACATCGAATGCTGTTCTGTTTCTCACTTCTGCCAGGGTTCTGGAATAACAGAGCCCATGGAGGACACCAACACAGATGTGGTCATGTCGATAACACTTTTAGGCAGTCTGTTGGTTTGCTCCTTTTTGTCCTTCTAAAGGTAGGTATAATGGGTGCATAGCACTTATTCTCAGAGCTAACAAGTTCTAAGCTGAGATTCTTTCCGGGTATCCTGCTGCCCACCAGAAAGCCTGAAATATTATGACAGGTGTCTACACATTTCCTGTGGGGTCGACAGAGGGCAGAGTTCAATGTGTCAGCAACCTTTCATTCTACAGTAACCAGCAAAGGAAGCACAAAGTCAATAACTTCCATTGTTCACGTAGCACCATTGGAAGAATTATTTTTGCTTGTGAAAGAAGCCCACACAGGAGAGATGAAACAAACAAACAAACAAAAAAGCACAAGTATCCTATGTAGCGAACAGCTTCACCGTTTTATGGGAAATAATAGGTCCTATTCAGCTTTAACAGGACAGAATTCAAGATTCAAAGTGGAGGAGATAATGACCTGCTCTGCAGCCTGTGTGCCGTCCAAGTATCATGCGGGTGATAGAAATGCTTCAATTTCCACCTCTCCTTCCTACTGACTGTAATCTGTGAAATACAGAGTTGTGTAAAGTAAGCTTTGTTTTTTCAGTATCTTAATGAAGGATCCATTTGAATTAACTACGTGCTCAAATATCAAGGTCTTACGAATAAAAAGGCCAAACTTAGAAGCCATTCCAGATCAGAAGATGGTGTTGTCACACTGCCCATGTTGTCCATATGAAGGTTAGAGAGAAATGTGGGTAAGGATTTTTTTTTTGTCTATAAAAAATATTTAATTAATTTATTTATTTTTAAATATTTTTTTAATTTTTATTTTTATTTAAACATATAATGTGTCCTGACTCTCTGAGATGATACATTCATAATTTGAATTAAAAAATAAAGAATTAGCGGGGCACCTGGGTGGCTCAGTGGGTTAAAGCCTCTGCCTTTGGCTCAGGTCATGATCTCAGGTTCCTGGGATCGAGTCCCACATTGGGCTCTCTGCTCCACAGGGAGCCTGCTTCCTCCTCTCTCTGCCTGCCTCTCTGCCTACTTGTGATTTCTGTCAAATAAATAAATAAAATATTTTTAAAAATTCATCTTATTAATTCTGTGAAAGCTGTAAGTGATAGCAGGTTAGTTCAGGCATTTGAATAGTAATATAAACACATTTTTATTGTAAAAAAATAAAAATAAGAAAAACCCAACACACGACCAACAAAATTACAAAAACATTAGATAGAAAATAGCCACTCATTTTACCACTACCCAAGCTCAAAATAACTTCTAACTCATTTACATTACCTACTGATATACTTTAAGTAGCTGCATTCATAATACACCTGTATGTATTCTAACTTCTTTTTCCATTTAACATCATATAATGTACATTGTTCCTTGCTAACCCATGAGCCTCAAAATTACCATGTAACTTTTTTACAGTGTTTAGTTTGCTTAATAATGCTTTATTTACTTAATAATTCCCTAGTGGGTTATTCATTTGTTACTACTATAATTATTGAGAAGGCTACAGTGCATATATTCCCCTTATATTACCTAAGGCATACATTTAATATGTTTTATTTTAAAAATTACATTAAAAAAATTCTTGCCTTTTAGACAGAATTCAAGCAACACAAGAGAGTACACAGAAAGTAAACAAGCAAAAAACCAGATAAGGGACTAAAACAAGCACATGCCAACACTCGTAACTAACCACTGTTTATGTTAGGAGATCTTTGATACCAGGCATCGGGTTTTTTTTGGGTATGTGCATAATATAGATAGAAAGATGAGTAGGAATGTAGAAAAGTTTTTTGCTTTTCTGATACCAAATTATAAATTGACGTTATTAAATTCTAATACTTAGGTCTAATTTGTAATAAACTGACTGCATAGTTTATCATATTTTTACAGATTTTTTGAATTAGAGAAATCATAAGCAGTATGTGATTGGGGGGAGTAGCAGAGGAGAAGGAGAGTCCCCGCTGAGCAGGGAGCCTGTCATGGGGCTCAATCCCAGGACCCTGAGATCATGACCTGAGCCAAAGGCAGACCCTTAACTGACTGAACCACCCAGGCACGCCCCACATAGTTTTTTATTTTTAACAATGAAAAAAAGGGGGGCACTTGAAGAACTACTGTATTTTAAAAAAATATTTATTGCAGGATAGAATTTTCTGGAAGATGATTCTAACCTAAAGAAAGAGATTTAGGAAATCCACAACGAAGTTAGAGTCCTCAGCCTCTTGAAATTTGTATGCTTAAACTTTAGATAATTGTGGTTGATGCCTTGATTTGTAAATGTAAATGTTAGAACCCAAAACTACCTCCCCACTGCCATTTTTACCTTAGTATTTTGTTATTTTGATTACTCATGTGTATTGTAATCAGTACTTATATTGTGCCATGTTCATTATAATTCACATATTTAGTATTTATAAGAGTTTTACTTTTAAAAATATTTGGATCTCACCAAACTTTCAATTTTTTTAAATTCCCAAGTTATTGATTGTATTTAATTTCCCGGGTGACAAGACAGTAGCCGGTGTATTCAGTCATTGACGGTCACTGTTTAGAAATATAAGGCCATTTCCAGTGCTTTATATTTCCTATTTAGTTGCCTGGGAAATTATCCCACATTTAAGCCTGCATATGTACAAAATGAAATCTAGTCTGGATTATTAATTACTTGGTTTGCAATAGGAAAATGTTGAAAATGTCTCAAATGTTCATTGGTAAGCACTGGTTAAATCACTGATATATGTGCATATAGAAGAGAATACTAGGTGGTAAGAAAGAGACTTCAGAAATGAGTTTTGTATATATAAAAAGTCTGAAAAAATTGTTAAAAGAAAAAAATTGCAGAATGGTACAAAGTCTGTGCTTCCTTTCAGTAAGAAAGGGGAAAAAGAGAACTCTGTGTGGTTTTTTTTTCGTTTTTTTTTTTTCCCCTTTGGTATGTATCTGAATTTGAGAAACAACAGAAGAGGGGCACCTGGGTGGCTCAGTGGGTTAAAGCCACTGCCTTCGGCTCAGGTCATGATCCCAGAGTCCTGGGATTGAGTACCGCATCCGGCTCTCTGCTCAGCGGGAAGCCTGCTTCCTCCTCTCTCTCTCTGCCTGCCTCTCTGCCTACTTGTGATCTCTGTCTGTCAAATAAATAAATAAAATCGTAAAAAAAAAAAAAAAAAAGGAACAACAGAAGAATTCTTAAGGGAAGATAGTCCGTGTCATGGAGATGGGTCTTGAACAGATGGCTGTAGTGAAGAGAAGCAAACTCTTTATTGTGTACCATTGTAATTTGGTATTTGAATCAGGAAAAACAAAACAATACAAACAAACCCCCAAAAGTAGATGAAAAAGTAGTGACATTGCCATTTTATTAGACAGAAATTGGACCCTGATTTGGTGCTCAGTATTTGAGAATTGGCTCTGGATGCTGGCTCATAGGCAGGTTTATTTACAACAACCGTTCTATGGAAATACCATCTATTTTTACAGTTATTTAGCAAACAGGAAATTCATCTCAGTATTCTCATCTCCGCATTCTCCCCTCCACTCTGCAGCCCCTTCCTTCCTTCCTTCCTTCTAAACCTTACGGTGTTTGGGGGAGTCAAATGGGAATTATTTATGTTCTGTGAGGAAATACTAAATAAGAAAACACTCCCTTCTGACTTCTGCTGACTCCTTCAACATTTCCAACAACAATAATCTTTTTTTTTTAGTGATCAATGGATTTTATTACAATTAATTTTTATATGATTCTTTTATATTCAGAATTTCCATTTTCTCCAAGCCCAGCATCAGTAGACATGAAGATATCAACAATCTCTCTCTGTTACCACAAATGATCATGACTTTTAGTATCATGACTTTTTTTAAAAGATTTTATTTATTTGTTAGAGAGAGAGAGAGAG
>RCUC01052865.1:0-10055 GCA_003697995.1 Taxidea taxus jeffersonii | reverse complement strand
TGTATTTGGTCTAAATCTCAAAGAGAAGGAACTATCGATAATAAACTAACTGGCCAAATGAATTCCTCTAGTCCTTTAGAGAGCAGAGCAAACATTCAAGGTAAAAAGGTAAGACCTGAGTACCTCTGCACATCAGTCAATGAACTCAGAAAACTCATTTCATGCATTCATTTCCTAACCAAAAATAAAGTCCCAGAATCATAATTTGGGTCTGATTTGTTAGACACTGTTAAAGTGTTGTAACACTGTTTACAATGAAGAGTTCCAGATTTTTAAAAAAATCAACAGTCTATGTTCCCTTGAGTTTCTAAATTTCCTTTTTTATTCCAAAATATCATTGCATTTATACACTACATCTTGCCATTCTTCACTAAGAGGCAAATTACTGCTTTTATTTTATCCCAGGTTGATGGTATGTTGTACAAAGTTGACTCCATTCTTCATTGCAGTAATTAATTTTGATCTTCTCCACTGAGCTTTCCCCATCTTCCCCCTTTCTTTCGGAAAGAGGGATCCCTTTCCCACCTGGACACCCCTTGTGAATTACTTTTAATTTTGAACCTCCGAGGAAACATTGCAGGAATGTCTTTATAACTTTTGTTTTTTGATGAACTGATCACTGTTGTCAGAGTCAGACCTTATTTGAACCCCAGCTCCAATATGCAAGCCAAGTGACCCTCATTTAGGCAAATTACGTTACCCTCTGACTTCCTTTCTCATCAGCTTCCTGTGGATAGTAGTGCTGACCTCAAAGCAGAATTGTAGGGAGTAAAGCAATAACATACTACCTATTACAAGCAATTTCAAACAGTTCAGCTCGACAGATGCTGTCTTCCATCCTTTGCTTGGGAAGAGGCTAGTCAGGCAGGGACTTAGGGGATAAAAGACATGCCTGGGATGAAATGCAGCGTTATCTCTTGCAAAGTCCATGGAAAACAACATGGACCATAAGCATAAGATACTAACCTCCATGCCCATCAAAGGTGGCTGAGTTCTTGCTTTTGTAAGTTTGGGTAGAAAACCAATCAAAACCTGGCTCTGCCCTATCTTTTACAGAACTTTCCTGGACAGATATAGTAAAATGATTTTCTTTCTACTTCTTCGGTGATTTTCCAGTTCCCTAAGGGTCATATTTGCTGAAGTATGCAGTAATTTTTAAAAAATCTTTTCCCCCCAGAAAAGGACGACATCTTAATTTCTTAAACACTGAGTGTTTTATTAAATTCCCATCACAAGTTTTCATGACCTGTGATAAGAAGACTTTCACAGAAGACCACAAAGACCCCAGGGCACTGCTGCTTACAGATAGATACTACTATTTCTGGAAGGCATTGAATAAAAACTGCTAAACTGTTCACTTCAAACATTGCCTTGATTTCTACATCAAATAACAAAGATTTCTGAAAAAGTTTTATTTTTTTATTCCAACTTCTAGACAAACATTTTTGCTTTCTTCAACAAAAGCTAACTTTCTTTTCCTTTACTTATTCCCAGTGGGGCAAACCCTCATTCTGTTCCTAAAACCCATCAGTTCCCTGCCTGGGGGCAAAGCACCATTTGAGGTGAATGGGAGCTTAAATGTGGCCCAAAATGCAGGGACAAGACACAAGGATGAGACGGTAAACCGACCATGAAATTTAATATTCATAACTTCAGATTTCCTTCCCCTGATATTCAAGTAAGGGAATGAAAATATATCCACATTAAAGAAAAAGCTCTTGTTCTTGCTAGCTTTATCATTAATTTATTTGGATGGGTGGTTACCAGAGAGGAGGGGGAAAACTATAGAAACTTGAACTAGAGTTATAAATCCAATCCTGTTTTTCTCTGAAGGATTTAGTCTAGCCTTTCCCACATGTTTTGTTTTCACGAATTTTTCAACACATCACCAGTTTTAGCCACTATGTATATCATATTTTTTTCTGAGCCAAAACATTATATGACACTCTAAAAATCAGCTTTTTGGAATTAAATTGAAATTAACTTAGACAATCAATGAAACATTATTATAAGTCACATTGATTCTTAGACATTTCTAAGATTTTTTTTTAAAGATTTTATTTATTTATTTGACAGACAGAGATCACAAGCAGGCAGAGAAGCAGGCAGAGAGAGAGAACAGGAAGCAGGCTTCTAGCTGAGCAGAGAGCCTGATGCAGGGCTCGATCCCAGGACATGGGATCATGACCTGAGCCGAAGGCAGAGGCTTTAACCCACTGAGCCACCTAGGTGCCCCAGAAATGTCCTTTAATCACAGGTAATCACAGGTAATCTTGGTTAAATCCTTATTCTTCTTGTAATTAAGTCTCAAAAGTGATCATTGTTAATTGTTTAATTATCAAAGATTTGTGCACACATTATATTTTATTTAAGCTTGTAACAGGAAAAAAACTGAAGAGAATTATTATGATTCCCCTTTCAACACCTCAAAGTGAAAAATTTTCTGTGACCATCTAAAGACGATTTCTTGCTACCGAAAATGATAACAATGGATACTTCTAGATCAGCATGGATGATTTTCCCTTTCTTTCTTTATACTGTTTTCTGTTTTTTTTTCTAAATTTTCTACAATAAGCATGTTCTGTTTTAATAATAAGTAAAAAATATTTTGATCAAATGAGGTATAAGCTAACTTTCTCCAAGGATAAACCTCCCCACTGTCTTGTGGAGATGATGTGTTTTGAACAAGATCCTGAAGGGAAGAAGTGTTGTTTGGCAGAGAAGAGGAGAGAAGCAATGCTCCGAGACTAATGACAGATAAAGATCATTTCACAGAAAGTATCCTCTGGTGGCCAACCTTGAAACATGTGAAAGTTCTTAGAACTTAACGGAAATTTGAAACACCTATGACTTTCCTAGTGAGAATTGTGCAAAAGTAAATTTGTATTTTATAATGATGTATTTTTTAATTTTTATTTTGTTTTAAGGATTTTATTTATTTGTTTGACAGAGAGAGACACAGCAAGAGAGGGAACACATGCAGGGGGGAATGGAAGAGGGAGAAGCAGGCTTCCAGAAAAGCAGGGAGCCTGATGCGGGGCTGGATCCCGGGACTCCGGGATCATGACCTGAGCCGAAGGCAGATGCTTAACAACTAAGCCACTCAGGCTCCCCTATAATGATGTATTTAAAAATGATGTAGTTGATAAGGATGATTCCTACAGTAATGTTTACACAAGCTACAAAATTTGCTAATATATTCTCTTTGATTGATTTGATTGATAACTTCTCCGTCCAGTTCATTGGCTTCCAAACATTTCTATTCATAAACCACTGAAAGAAATAGGCTCTATATGACAACTCAGGACCCACATGTACACATACACACTCACGTTGTTACCTGGCTCTAATTCAATGCCTGTATTACCACTCATCCCCATGTCTATATGAAATTGTTCAACTGCAATGCCTATCCTTGAAACACTCCTCTTCTGTTCTCTTTTATTCTGTTCTATTCCATTCCATTTCGAAATACTGGTCATGTCCTACTAAATTAATTCTATGACGTGCTTGTGGATAGAGGTCTATAGCTTAAAAAACACTGGTTTAGTACATTCTTAGTTGACAAAGTCCCCTGCCTGAAAGCAGAAGGATAGCAAATATGCTGTTGCAGCAGTCCTGGCTTGATTTTAAATGCCCAGGCCCATGAAGATATAAAAGACAAAATAGTGTCTAGAAACAGAATCATGGGGACTTATTTAGGGTCATTTTAATGGAGGCAAGAAAGAGAGAACTAAGATGACTCTAGTGTTATGTACCTAAAGGATCTGAGGCCAGTCACTCTTCAGATAGTGTTGGAAACACCAGAAATGAGCAATGGTTTGAGGATAGGGTAAGGCCTTTATTTTTTTTTAAGATTTTATTTATTTATTTGACAGAGGGAGAGAACGCACAAGCAGGAGGAATGGCAGGCAGAGAGAGAAGGAGAAGCAGGCTCCCCACTGAGCAGAGGACCCAATGCAGGATTGATCCCAGGATCTTGGGATCACGACCCAAGCTGAATGCTCACCCAGGTGCCTCTATGACACAGCCTTTAACTTTTTACTTCAAACAGAATATTTTCAGTGATTTTTTTCATTCATTTTAAAATGCTCAAACTTCTCAATTTGTCTTTTTCTCCTATTTTACTTTTTATGACTTTTATGTCTCCCCCCATTAATTTGTAACTATTACACAGGAAGTTATTTTGATTTTTACTTCTTTCTTCAGTGAATTTTAAAATGAGCATGGTATTCTGCAAAAACCCGTGTGCCAGTCATTTTGAAAACCAAACTGGTTTACTGAAATAAGACTTCTTAGAAAGTTGCACGGGTGCAATTCTCTCCTCTTCATTCTCAGCTCTCAGTAGCAATCGAAAGCATATTCTCCTCTTGGAAGAGGTAGGATTTTGAACTAAGGCAAAACTTACTTCAAATCCCAGTTCCTGAACACTTAATATATTGTCTTATAATCTTGGAGAAGGGCGTAGCTTCTTGATCCATCAGAATGGTTTGAGTGGCACGTGACACAATCCCAAGTGAACCTGGTTTTAGCAAAAAGGAAAATTGTTAGCTTCCAAAGCTGAGTATCTTGTTAATATTGATTCTAGAAATCTATGGCTCTCTCTGTCCGTCCTCCTTTCCTCTCTGTTGGCTTTATTCTCAGTCTCACAGTGTCTGTCTTCGAAGTAGGAAAAAAGATTCCAAACAGCTCCAAATTCACATTCTCTAGCTTAACAACTCCAAGGGGAGAAAGAATTGCTTTCCCATTGTGTTCCAGAAAAATGTCCTGAGGCTAATGCCAATTGGTTATAACTTACCTGAGTTAGGGCCTATGCCCATCTCTGAACCAATAGGTGAAGGAAAAAGGATGCCCTGCCCTCATTAGCTAAGCAGGGAACAGGAATCCCCATAGAGCCAAGGAAGGAGCCAACCATCTGAACTACATGGTTGGAAAATAAGAGTTCTCCAAAGGAAAATTAGGACAAAAAGGAGAAGAGGCAAAAAATAACATGTCCACTTAATCTTGTAAAAATGAGATAAGACAATAACAAGAGGTTAACCTAGGTAAAAAGATAACGTTAGTGTTCCTTTTACTATTTCATTATACTTTATAAAATTTGTAATTATTGGGACGTCTGGGTGGCTCAGTCAGTTAAGCGGCTGCCTTCGGCTCAGGCCATGATTCCAGCGTCCTGGGATCGAGTCCCACATCGGGCTCCTTGCTCTGCAGGGAGCCTGCTTCTCCCTCTGCCTCTACCTGAGTTCCTGCCTGTACTCTCCATCTCTCTGACAAATAAATAAATAAAAATCTTTAGAAAAAAAATCCAAAAGTATTTCAATATAGTAAGTTTTATTTCTATCTTTATTTTTAATATGTTTTTTGAAGAGTAGTTTCAATATAATAATTTTTATTTTTATTTTTATTTATAGTAATTATATCTATTTTTATAAATTTTATAAAAATTTATAAAATTTATTAAAATTATTATTTATTTAGAGTAATTCAATATAGTAATTTTTATTTTTATTTATTTTTTAATATAACAAGTTTTTTGAAGAGTAGTTTCTCAAAAACTATTATTAATATTTCTCCCAAGGTAGCTCAACGATATTCATGGTTATGAAATCTTTATAAAAGGCTTTGCTTTTAGTCCTCCTAAGTGTGTTAGAATCTTAAACTATTAACAAAAGCAATTTAATACAGATGTTGGGTGCTAGAATATTTAAATAGTTGAGGTTTTTTGTTGTTTTTTTTTGGTTTTTTGGTTTTTTTTAGTTCACTGAAGCCAGGTGAAGCTAGAGATACTGTCACATTCAAAACTTGTTATCAATCATCATAAATATTTATAGAATACCCATCTGGGGAAATTCTGTTGCTCACAAGAGATACCCAGAGAAACCATTTTTGGAGTGAAATCATTTTTCCAAATACATCAAATGATTTGGAAAAATAACTTCACTCCAAAAATGAGGCTCTTGGTCTTAAGTGGAGAAACCTAACCAGACACACAAGTGATGGGAGAGTAAGTGAGCAAAAAGATCTGGAGGGCACCCTAAGGGTAAAAGAGTAGGGGTGTGCCATTCTTTCTCTAGAAAGAAGGGCAAGGAATAGAAAATGTCTAGAGACCACCAGGACTTACTTAGGGATTTTTTAAAATGACTTATATTTAAATTTACAAGGAAGAAAAATGTCTATAAGTCATATAAAAAGATGAATATAACACTATATGGAATCTTGATGTGCCTAAGGAGTCACATTCATGATGTATCACATAATCAGATGTGGTTTGTACTTCGTGATGTGAAGCACTCTGGAATCCCCCTTCTTGCTGAGGAATAAGTGACTGAATCCTCAGAATGTGGAAGAGGCCGGCTCTACAATTCTTGAAAGCATCAGATTCACGGTCTCTGTGAAGTCCACGAAGTCCACTTCCTCATAGTTGAAACCCAAACCGCAGTTATGGGCCCTAGAATATGTGGCCACATTTACAGTGAGATTTGAGCAACCCACATAAAAGTGGAATTCAGGGGGCACCTGGGTGGCTCAGTGGGTTAAGATGTCTGCCTTTAGCTCAGGTCACAATGCTAGAATCCCAAGACGAGCCCCGCATCGGACCCTGCTCATGCTTTCTCTGTCTCAAATAAATAAATAAAATCTTAAAAAAAAAAAAAAGTGGGATTCAAGATGTAATGTGTGTAATCCTAAGACTTACTATCCTAATAAATGTGTCCATTCGCTTCTTACAATCTTGAGCTCGCTAAGGGGGAAAAAGATTAATGTGGAAATGGCATGAAAAACAGGAAAAAACAAACAGAACAACAAAAGGAAAAGTGGGTAAGCACCAGAGTTAAACTTGACCTACTTTCAGGTTTTTTTTCCCCTTGGGCAATCTGACTGAAAGCTAAGGTTTATGAAGGAAAATAAGGACTTATATGTCTGTGTAAGTTTATAGACCGGGAGAGATTTTACTTTGATTGGCCTAAGCCCATTTGATAAGTGGGAAAATTAAGGCTTTAAGATGTTGAGTAATGTCACTATCGTAGTGTACCAAAGAATGAGGACTGTGAGGTGAGGGAAAGAACTTTTCTGAATTACAAGAAAAAAAATTTACTTGGAGAAACTACATAATTCAGCACAGACACACAGATAAAAACCAAATGAATCCTTAGATGACCACAAAGTCAAAAGCATTGACTGTTTAAGAACACTGTGGCTTACCCATTCTTAGTCTGCCTAATTTAGTACCACACATCAGCAATGCATTTGTGGGCATTTATTTCCAGACTCCTCCTGAGTGAACACCAGGGCAAGTGCGAGGAGTCCGGTAGCAGAAGAGAGTTAATCCTTCTGGAGGAAACCTAAAGTAAGGATTCCCTCTCTGAAGTTCCAGAACTTAGACATAAGAGGTTTCTGTGTGTTGCCATGCAAGTGTTGTTTGTTGGGGTTTGGTTGTCTGATTTGATGACACATTCTCATCCCTCTGCATGTGTTCCCACTTTGCTGATGTGTGTGCTGAGATTATCTATCCAAGGGCCTGTAGTCAAGTGGTAGGCCCATGACTCAAGCTAAACCAACTGGGTTGTCCTTTGAAGGACTTTAAATCACGAGTCAAAATACAAAGACCTAAAGCCTGGAGAGGTGTTTAATTTAGGGTGGAAGGGACTGGCCACCATTTCCTGACACCTGGAATCCTCATTTCTGTCTTTCCTTGAATCTCCACCTTCCCTTTAGCTCAGTAGAGCCACGTGATACCATTTTTAAAAAAAAGATTTTATTTATTTATTTGACAGACAGAGATCACAAGTAGGCAGAGAGGC
Source organism: Taxidea taxus jeffersonii (assembly GCA_003697995.1). Taxonomy (NCBI): domain Eukaryota; kingdom Metazoa; phylum Chordata; class Mammalia; order Carnivora; family Mustelidae; genus Taxidea; species Taxidea taxus. The sequence continues at coordinate 2,256 of RCUC01052865.1, read as the reverse complement.
AGGCAGAGAGAGAGGAAGGGAAGCAGGCTCCCTGCTGAGCAGAAAACCCAATGTGGGGCTAGATTCCAGGACCCTGGGATCATGACCTGAGCCGAAGGCAGAGGCTATAACCCACTGAGCCACCCAGGTGCCCCTACATGATACCATTTTAATTCATGTACTTTCCATGTAAATCTTAGCCTTCCGGTTACACCTTAGTAGGGGGGGCTATGGTATGTCAAGATTTAGCACATTGTCTGGCATTTAAATGATCTTCAGTAAATATTTTTTGAATGACTGCTATGATCGAGGTAAATGTTGGTTAACTCTAGGACCAAATTCAGTGATAGTATCACTGAAGCATATAGAATGATCACTTGCTTTTGGGGTAGGTCTAGGGAAGGAAGAATACAATGGAATAAGTCATCTTTTTACCTCCTGCGGTGCCTTATGCTGAGTAGGTGCTCAATAAATATTTGACTCTAAAACACGAAATCCTAAAAGAATGGGTTTCAGGGAACTTCAAACTGATACAACTTCACTAACCCTTTTTTACAGCCTTCTAAGACTTGTATTGTACTAAATAAGCCAACATAAGAAACGAGAGGCTGCCAAAGTTGGGAGTTTTCATCTCCCCTGCACTTCTGCCCCTGCGTAGTGTTACCATCCTCTGAGAGCAAGAGAGGTGAGTCCTTTCTCATCCAGGTCTAAGGAATAATAAACAGCCCTGGCTTTCTTTGAGTGCCAGAGCCAGTCACAGGAAAAGCTAGAGAAAATTTTGAGGAGGAAATGCTAATTTGACCCCTCTCCACAAAATGTTGACACTTGACAGCTCTGTTTTTTCAGAGTCTGACACCAAGGTGTTATCAGGTTAAGGAGGTCTTTTTGAGTTATAAACAGGGCTTGGAGCTCTTTGAAGAGAGCCAACATGGGCTCTGGGAACTGGAAATGTTTATGGGCTCTATGTAAGATTTGGAAAACTATGTAGTTTTTGCCCATAACCTTCTTGGTCTTTGCTTCTGGGCCTAAAATAACATTTTTTTTCCTTTTTTTTTTACAGCCAAAGGTAAGCATTGGAAAAACTGTGTATTTATGGAGAATATACCAAGAAATACTTAAGGATAGAATATTGCCAGCACTCTACCACTTTAGCATAGTGCAAATAGATTAAAATAATATCCCAAACCCAAGCAACAGCTCTCTGTCAGATTCCTTCCTGTCCAACTCAGACTGCTGCATGTCATAAGCATTGAGAAGTAGAATACCAAGGTGCCCAAAGGAAGATTTCAATAATTTGGGACACACTTGAGTGTGAATAAAATCAACCCCAAGGTTTTGTCATTTGGGACAAGTAATATGACAGTGCATATCAATTTTAAGACCTTTCAAATGGGTGAATAAGAATCAGAAAAAGAGTTTGAGTAGCATTCTAGTCACCACTTGGAAAAATCATTTAATTTCTGAGTCTTGGTTTCCTCATCTATAAAAATATAATAATTTTTATAAGGTTCCTGTGAAGATTAAATGGAATAATAAACATGAAATCATTTGTCTACTGTGAGATACTAGACAGCAGATGATGGTGATGATGGTGGTGATAAACAAAAAGCAGTAAAGAAAAAAATATTTACAAATATGGCAAAGGCTTCAAATGACACCAAAGTCTCGAAAGAACTCAGCCATCTTTGCTGAAAATGTTTGTTGTGGTTTTTTCCTGCCAAAATTGGAGGTTTTCTGCTACTGTACTGTGTTTCTTTCAACAACAGTTCTTTTCATAACTTCTCAGTGAGGGCTTGAAGCTCGAGCTCAGGAAATGAGAATGGTGGACGAGAGAACTTTGAGAGAGTGCTGTGGTTTCACATCACAGTTGGGGTGGTCCCAGGTAACCAGTCCTCTGAACATGGCAGTCTTTACTCCTGGAAGGAAGGGGAGAAACCAAGGTAGAGCTCTGGGTTCTGAGTAAAATTACAGGCAGCAATGGTTCTGCAGCTTTGTAACTGTCTTCTGATTCTACCAGGCTGGGTTTATTCCAGAATATTCAGGTGCTATCTTAGAGCCTTGTCTCAACAAGTGGTGACAACAAGCCCAAAGAGTTTATTGTGAGGAAGGGGTTGTTGTAGGGGTAGGCCAAGTAAGTTTCACCTCACCCCTTTTCTAGGTCCACCCCCACTCTCCAAGGACACATTCTGTGGCATTAGAAATTTCACAACTTCCACGTGTCCCGGATGCTGTCAATGATCACTCAAAGGGCTTTCACAATAGCTTTTTTTTTTTTTT
>RCUC01052863.1:0-12085 GCA_003697995.1 Taxidea taxus jeffersonii | reverse complement strand
GGGGGGGCGCCTGGGTGGCTCAGTGGTTTGGGCCGCTGCTCGTGATCCTGGGGTCCTGGGATCGAGTCCTGTATCAGGCTCTCTGCTCGGTGGGGAGCCTGCTTCTCCCTTCCCCTCTCTGCCATGGAGTACCTGACAGCTTGCACACATTTGGTCTTTCTCCCGTGTGGCCGTGGGATCACTTATTCCCCTTTGATTCTTTCTTCTTACTGTTTTGAAGGCAGATTGATTTTTTTTTTTCTTTTTTACTATGAGCAGAGTCTTCCACATCTAGCTCACAGGTAGTTCCATGTATTTAACACAGATCTTCATTAATGCATGGTAGAGCTACAACGTCTTACACAAATCAGGTGTGCAAACCAGCAGTTCTCAAGAGGGACTTTTTGTGAGCTAAGCAAAGGTGTTTTGATACCAAAAATGGAATATGTGGGACTTTGTCCAGGTTGTACTAGAAAATATTATAGTTTAAAATTTTTCTAGTCCATGCTGCTTATCTCAATTAGAACCTCTTGTAAGATGAATTCTGTCTTAGCCCAAATTGTAGACTTCGGGTTTGGGGCACCTAGAAATCTGATTCCACTACCGCATCCAGGTGTCCTGCCACCGAGGAGTTTGTCCCCTCCTGGCATAAGCAAGACTGCAAATGTAAAAGCACTGGCCTCCGCTTTCGAGTGACTTCACTTCCACTGAAAAAATGCTGGTAAGTGGTTCCAAGTTAGACGAATCGCCACTCCTTCCCCATCTCACGCTCTGGCCCCATCTTATCAGCTGTCATCTCCTCGAATGACTTCTCTGTAGGGTCACTTAACACTTTGTACAGCCGCCTTCATGTCTCCTGCTCTGTTTCATACACAGGTGGCCCTCCCTGCTCCGTTCCCACTACCTGGATATGCTCACCGTCAAGGCCTGCACAAAGGTTATCCTCAGGTGACTCTCCTGGTCACTGCATGCACCATCACGCACACAAGTCTGTGCGAGAGGCCGTAGAGTGAGCTCTAGGTCCCCGCTGTTCTCTGGACGCTGACTCAAAGTGTTCACGAGCACCTCACGTGGGATTTGTCGCTTGCTTGAACGTGGGGGTCGAGGACAAAGGCGAGGATGTGCCCTGACATGGGCGGCAGGGTGGTTAGCGTGGTGATCCCGGGCATTGGCAGACTGAGCCCAACTTTCTGCAACACATAGGAGTTTGTGATGTTCTTGTGGCAGGAAGGTCGCTGTCGTGGGCCCTGAGTCTGGTGTGTGAGGGGGTATCCTGTTGCTCTGAGGGAGGCCAGCAGCTTGCCTGCGTGCCCGTCAGCAGTTTCTGTCCACCCTGGCCTTTGCACTTGCACAAATAACAGGACCCCTTCCCTCCTCATCCTAAAAATGAACTCTGAGTAGCCAGGAGTCCATACTGATTTGAACAAACGAGTGAGCGAGTGAGCGAGTGGAGAAGAGACAAATCCACTCTGCAGAAGAATCCCGGGTAACTGACGTCCATACTCTGCCGTCAAGGGCAGAAAACCTCCAACCTCTCGAGTGTGGGTCGTGCATAGTGAACTTACTTTCAAAGAGGGTGGTGTGGAAAAAGGGGCGAAATTGTACAGTGGAGAAACTTGACAAACAGGCAACTGATAAAGGTCAATGTCGGAAGCAATAAGCCATGTTGACCGTAAGTCCCCTTGCCCCGAAGTGGTGAGAATGCCATTCTACTTCCGGGGTCTTCCTCCCCAAACCCTTAACCCCAGTCTAACCATGAGAAAAACATCTGATAAATCCAGATTGGGGGACATTTTGCAGAATACCTACTGGTAGTCTCAAAACTGTCCAGGTCATCGAGAATTAGGGAAGTCACGGCCAAGAGGAGCCTGAGGCGACCCTACCATAAATGTCATGGGCTGCCTGGATGCAAGCCAGGATCAGGAGAAAGATACTAGGGGAAACTGAGGGATCTGAATAAAGTACGGGCTCTGGTTCATTAATTGTAACAAATGTACCATTCTAATTCAAGATGTTAATAATCAGGGAAACGGGGTAAGAGGTATGTGTGAACTAGCTGAACCGTCTTTGCAATATTTCTGTAAGTCTAAAACTCTCCAAAAATCTGAAGTGTCTTAAAAAATAAAATAATCCCCATGGAAGAAGGTAACTGTTGGTGCTGGAGATGAAAGTAAAGCAGTTGTAGAGAGTGATGATTATTAGCTAAAAATGCACGTTTTATGGGAGAAAGTATACACCATGATTGAATTTAGGGACCCTTAATACTCGCAGAATGTGGTCCTCACAGATGTCATCAGTCTCTTCCACTTTGGTGTCAGGTAAAATGTATATACAATTTTAGGTCTCTGTTGTGGATTTATTTACTTACGGGCATTAATAGCTATAATAAAGGTCGAAGACATCAAAACAGACTGTGTGCCCAGAGAACAGAGCAGAAGCATCATTAATGGGTTTGCTAATTGCTCTTTCCTTTATTAGTTGGCATTCATTCTGTAGTCCGACGGTACAGCGCACGTATTAGTTCTTCTTACACCTGTTGGGAAAGTTCTCGCAAAATAGTGACTTTCCTCCTCAGCTCTTCCAGGCCTGAATCGGAACAAGATGAAATTTGGCTGATGTAGGGAGAGATACCAGGTTTCAGACCCCGGAACTGTTTGCATTTCCCTTGCACAGAATCTCTTGTTTGCACACCCAAGATCCGGGCGAGCTCTTAGTTTCCGTGGCTCCGAAGCTTTCACACTCATGCATCAGACCTCCGCATTGATTCCAGAGTGAGTGTTTCAGGGAAGATGTTTAATTGGACTCTTGATATAGTAGTCCTGCTGCAAAGAGCATGTTGTCTTTTAAGTAGATGTTTATTTAAAACCATGATAAGTGAGCCATAACAGTCTTGAAAGAAGGTTTTTCCTCCCCCTTTTCCAAAGGCCTTCAGTGCATCAACGCTAAAGATACTCTGTTTACTCTGTTCAGTTGAAGCTGCCAAAAGGATCCAGTGATATGAACCATAGTTTGTACCAGGAAAAGTTTCAGGTTCTAGTATGAAGCTACAGGTAAAAGCTCATTTGCTTACATTTCTTCCTTAAGAATTCATCCTCCACTGATTTCTGCTGTGACTTCATGACCTACAGACCTAAATTTTTTTTGTAAAGAGACTTCATCATGTAATCTCACTGAGATGTGTGATACAGTCTATCACAGTATCTTTATCTTCTGGTAAAAGATGGAAATGTAGGGACGCCTGGGTGGCTCAGTTGGTTGAGCGGCTGCCTTCGGCTCAGGTCATGATCCCAGCATCCTGGGATCGAGTCCCACATTGGGCTTCTTGCTCGGCAGGGAGCCTGCTTCTCCCTCAGCCTCTGCCTGCCTCTCTGTCTGCCTGTGCTCGCTCTCTCTCTTTAACAAATAAATAAATAAAATCTTTTAAAAAAAAGATGGAAATGTAATTAGTTTATAAATAAATTTATTTTTATTGATAATTGATTAATAGTTAACATGTACCATGCTAAGCATGTTGCATGTAACTTTTCTCTTTAAATACTAATAGAAGTCTGCACCGCCACCCTTTTTACTAACAGAACCCCAGTTTGCCCAGGTGTCAGTAGGTGGACTCTGGGCCCACCTACTTCAGTTCTAGGGTGTGACAGCATGTCCCAGTCCACTTCTGCTTCCTGATAAGTAGCAGGTGTGTGGGGAAAGGAAGCCCTGTCACCCATTCCCTTTCTTTCTGCTGGACACTTGTGATGATCCATGCTCCAGGGATGACACTTTGGACTGGGAAGTGACAAAATGCCAACATGCTGAGGGGGATTCAGTGGACCTCTAGAAAGAAACTGAGTTTTTGGCAACACCACCGGGCAGCTAAGCTGGGCTAGCAGCTGCTGCCTCCAGATTTCCTGTTCTTTGAGAAACGTAAACCCCTATTCATTTAAGCCACTGCTAGCTGGGATTTCCACTGCTTGCAGCATAAAGCATCATTAGCCAAAGCTGCCATGGTATCCCAGCTCTACGTATGCGAAAAGGAAGAGTTCCCCCAGGTGAACCCGTTTCCTGGGATCGTGTGACTCCCAAGTGGCAGAGCTAGGACTCGACCACAGCTCCAGCCCCCAAACTCTCATACATAACCATGAATGGGTGCCTTTTCTCCAAGGTAGGGCTTTCAACCTTTCTCGAAGATAGCAAACCTGGTCGCAAATGGAACTGTTTATAAAGCATTGTGGTAGCTGCCTGCTTTCCTTTTCTCATAAAGCCATCAATCCTATTGGACTAGGACCCCACCCTTAAGACCTCATGTAACCTTAGTCGCCTTTTTAAATCACCACCTCAAAATATAGTCACATTGGAGGTTAGGGCTTTGATGTAAGACTTGGAGGGCAACACAAGTGAGTCCATAGCACACCCACATATGGTGGCCCTGGAGAAGCAAAAACTGCAAGGAGTCTTGCCAAGCCCCGTACTGGCCGGTTTTTTTGAACTTCAACACTTTGAAATCCAGCTGTGGTCCTGGCAGCAGACTTAGACCTGCGCAGAGCAACTTGGCCACCCGTCTGGAGCGCCAGTCCTCAGACTGCTCAGTGCCAACTTGAGAACTCCAGGATTTCAGCTCTCAGGGTACCTAGATATTATCTTCACAGGGCGCCTGGGTGGCTTAGTCCATTAAGTGTTTGCCTTTGGCTCGGTTCATGATCCCAGGCTCCTGGGATCAAGCCCCACATCGGGCTCCGCACTCAGCATGAAGTCTTTTTCTCTCTCTCCCTTTGAGCTTCCCCCCATGTCATGCTCTCTTTCTCTCAAATAAGTAAAATCTTTTAAAAAATGTTATCTTCTTCAAGAAAAGTCAGCATTAATTTCCCACCTTGCCTGTGGGTGTTGGGCACAGACCTTTAGAGCAGTCATTTTGAGGTTGTCCTTGGGGAAGACATCACAATCTCTTCAGATAGGGAAAGTAGATGTGGTTCAGTCAACCTCCACCATATTTAGAACATTTAGTGCTGGACAGTGATCCCTAAATCCTTGAATTGAGAGCCTATCATTTCCTGTCAAAACAGTTTATAGTCCCCCCCACCCCATAACCATTGCATACACAGTATCATTGTGTAGGAAAAACATGTTGGGCGTTGAGTGTTCTCACAGTGTTCGTGCAATCGCATTTCAGTACGTAAAACCCTATTTCTACTGAGCTGAAAATAATGGCAGGGACTGTACAGGATTTCCCCAGTTCTGCCTAGACACCACCACATCATAGGCCCACATTGATTACAAAACACAAGCTTTTTCAGTCCTCAAGTGGCTTTGCACTCTTGCAAACTTCACAGCCACCTCCCCCAACCCCCCCAGTGCTGGTGACTGATGATCTTCAAGTGCTGGGTCAGAAGCTTTGCCGCTGGGGTGCCTGGGTGGCTCAGTCAGTCGAGCACCGGACTCTTGGTCTCAGCTCAGGTCATGATCTCAAAGTCAAGAGATCGATCCCTGCATCAGGCTCTGTGCTCAGTGGGGAGACTGAGATTCTCTCTCTCTCCCTCTCTCTCTCTCTCTCTCTCCCTCTACCCCTTTCCCTGCTTGCATGCTCTCTCTCTCAAATAAATAAATAAATCTTAAAAAAAAAAAAAAGAAGCTTTGCCCTCTTGCATTTGGAAAGCAAATACATTTTACTGATAAAACTGTCCTATTTGGTCCTCCTTTTATTTCTTTATTTTCATGTGGGCGTGTATATGTCTGTCTCTCTGACTGGATCTTCCTCACCCCAGCCTTGCCTCAGGAGGACATTGAAAAAATACCAATGACCCCCATAAACCTGGGGTGACAGATGCCCCCCAGATGGTGGCGTTGAATCCTGGCTTATGGCCATAGGCTTCCCTCTTTCCCGGCTCTGTTTTTGAGAGTACCAAGCTCTGAGTAACATCGTTTTCTTTTTTTTTTTTTTTTAAGATTTTATTTGTTTATTTGACAGACAGAGATCACAAGTAGGCAGAGAGAGAGGAGGAAGCAGGCTCCCCGCTGAGCATAGAGCCCATTGTGGGGCTCGATCCCAGGACCCTGATCTCAGGACCCCAGCTGAAGGCAGAGGCATTAACCCACTGAGCCACCCAGGCGTCCCAGTAACATCGTTTTCATCATTGCTCCCTCCTCTCAGAATTCTGCATTGTTGACTCAGGTATAAATTAAGGATTTCACAGTGGTCACTCAGAAGGACCTCTGACACCAGATGCTATATTAAGTTCCCAATTCTTGAGTAAGAAACTAAGGGCAATTGTAAAGATTAAAAGAATTTCTCTTGTATTACAAGTCAAAGTAAATAACAGAAGCTTAAACAAGTCAGAAACTTGAGTCTAGTAGAAGATAAAAATGAACCTAACCTTTATTATCAACTTTAGGAATTTATTCCTACTTTCTCCTTCACTTTTTAATCTATATTAGAGGGGGAAAAAGCAATATATTTCTATATACATACTTTTACTCCACCCTGATGGAAACAAAGATAGAGTTGTTCACATTGAGACTATGAATCAAACAAGTTTAGCGTTTTATTTTTCAAATCTCAACATTATTGCCATATAGAAGTAAACATCTTATAAATGTTAAATTGCTTTTAAAATTTAATAATCTGCTTTGGCCCATGTTTTATTTATCTTCTGTTTGAACATCCTGATGACTGCTTTAGGATAGTGATTTTTTATTTACTTTTTAGCAGCAGAAAACCTCTCCATTAAGCAAATAGATTTCTTACAGCAACATTTTTTCATGTTTATTCTTTAAATTTTTTTTCTTTTCACCTTTGAACCCCTTCACCCATTTCCATATCTCACCTCTGCTGCCTCTAGCAACTACCAGTCTTAGTATATATGAGCTTGTTTTTGTTTGGGTTTTGTTTGTTTGTTTAGGTTCCACATACAAGAGATCATATGGTATTTGTCTTTCTCTGTCTGACTTACTTCATTTAGCATAACGCCCTCGAGGTCCATCCATGTTGCAAATGGCAAGATTTCATTCTTTTTCATGGCTGAATAATATTCGTGTGCTTGTGTGTTGACCAGTCTATAAAGACGTTATTGCATTTTGTTAATCTTAGCGAACTGTTCCAGCAGATTATAAACAAAAGGTTACTAGCTGTATTAGCTCACCATCAAATGTTTCATTCACTGAAGTTTTTGTAAATCAGTTCTTTAAGGTCTAAGAGATGCCATCCCTGATCTCTGGATTCCTAGAGGGGTGTTGTGCTGAGAGTATTTGCCAGCCAGTAAGTGGCATACAAGGAGATGATCCTGTCTCCTCTTTGATTGCAGAACCAAATTCTAAAATCAGAGGATATTTTCCATTTTTCTAGAGCTCTTGTCTCATTAAAAGGGGGAGGGGCTGGAGCTCCTGGGTGGCTCAGTGGGCTAAGGCATCTGCCTTCGGCTCAGGTCATGATCCTGGGGTCCTGGGATCGAGCCCCACATCAGGCTCTCTGCTAGGTAGGGAGCCTGCTTCCCCATCTCTTTCTCTCTCTGCCTGCCTGTGATCTCTCTGTCAAATAAATAAATTAAATCTTTTAAAAAAGGGGGGGAGAGGCTATAGAAAAACCTTCTTGCCGTTAAACCACTCCTCAAAAGGGTCTGTAAAGAGAAACCTAAGTCTTATTGAAGCTGGAATAACAGCTCTCACATCTGGGTGAATTCATTTGTATTGCTGTATTTAGGATCAGGAACACCGAAAAATCGGGAGCTGTAGGTCTGGGAGGAGGAATTCCCTGGGAGAAGGAGCAATGGATATTCAGGAGGCAGATAGGAAAACCAGGCTAGTGATTCTGGTAGGAAGGCTGATGATGAGACCTTGAGTATTGAGATGGACGGGCAGGAAGACAGTGACCAGGAGAGTTTTATTTTTTTTTTTAATTTTTCTTCGGGGAGGAATGAGTTTTAAAGACATGATTGTCCCCCAACCGTAGACCTCAGGAGTGGGGAGCTGCAGAAGAAATGTGATGCGAGGAATGGACAGACTTCCCCCGGGAGCCAGGGTTAGGAGCTGTAAGGAGACAGCTGGGGCAGCGGGAAGCAGTGTTAGTTGGTGACAGGCAGTTCATCTCATGGTGTGGGTGACGGTGCAGCAAAAGCTGTTATATGTGCTTGAGCTCTGTGCTCCGCTCTGCACTGGCGATGTGGAGCAGGGGTGGGGTGTGAGATGCATTGATCATCTTGCTTGGAGCATCGCTTAGTAGATTCTGGTCCCTTTTTCTTACCATAAACACTGAAGTTTGCAAAGTAATTCCAAACTGTTCTCCCCACCTAGACCCAGACCCGGACCCAGACCCAGACCCAGACCCAGACAGATTAGCTGAAATTCATTGCTCCCAACTGACCTGTTCCTCAGAAGAACTTTGAAGAGACTTGTTAAGAGGACCAGGAGAAGGGGACAGATGAGTCAAATCACAGAGGGTAAGGGAGCAGAGGAGCAACTGGAATGCTCAGGACCCTCCGCAAGCCTGGGCTGTGAGTCCCTGGGACTTGATTTGTGTTAAAAAAGGCTAGGGACGCCTGGGTGGCTCAGTTGGTTAAGCGGCTGCCTTCGGCTCAGGTCATGATCCCAGCATCCTGGGATCGAGTCCCACATCAGGCTCCTTGCTCGACAGGGAGCCTGCTTCTCCCTCTGCCTCTGCCTGCCTCTCTGTCTGCCTGTGCTCGCTCTCTCTCTAACTAATGAAAAAAAAAAATAAAAAAAAAAAAAAAAAAAAAAAGCTATAGTTATGAGTTTGTTAATGACGCTAGTTACTTCAGGTTGGTGAGTTGCATGTGAAGACTTTATATTTGAATCATCACTGCCCTGCAATAAGATTGGAAAACCATTTACGTATACATCAGACAAAACTGTGCTGTGCAAGCAACCCCCATATCAGAATCTGTCCTTCTGTGCAAGAATGTAGCCCCAATTCTCCTGGAATCCAGCCAGCCTTGAGAAGGATAAAATATCTCTGGCTTAAAAAGAATAAAAGGGAACCTTTGGGCATCACTGAAACTGAGGAAATCCCAAGTAAACTAAATATTGTTTCTCATGTCCTAGAAAGGGAGACACCAGATCAATGCTTGGTTGTGTCTCTAAAAACCTGAGCTTAAAATACAAATGCCTTCAAATGCTAGTACAAGTTTTTAACTTTTCTAGATAATTATGCTTGAGTTCTTAAATCTTCACTGTTTTTTTTTTTTTAAATATAAAACCAGGGACGCCTGGGTGGCTCGTGGGTTAAGCCGCTGCCTTCGGCTCGGGTCATGATCCCAGCGTCCTGGGATCGAGTCCCGCATCGGGCTCTCTGCTCACCAGGGAGCCTGCTTCTCCCCTCCACTCTCTGCCTGCCTCTCTGCCTGCTTGTGTGATCTCTATCAAATAAATAAATAAAATCTTTAAAAATATATATATAAGGGACGCCTGGGTGGCTCAGTTGGTTAAGCAGCTGCCTTCGGCTCAGGTCATGATCCCAGCGTCCTGGGATCGAGTCCCACATTGGGCTCCTTGCTCGGCAGGGAGCCTGCTTCTCCCTCTGCCTCTGCCTGCCTCTCTGTCTGCCTGTGCTCCCTCTCTCTCTCTCTGACAAATAAATAAATAAAATCTTAAAAAAAAAAAAATTTAAGCTTAAATAAAGTTAAGAAATATATATATATATATAAAACCAGTGCTGTGTTCAGCATATAGGAGCATGTATTTGAGTTTTGAGTGTGGGGTGGTTCAAGCAATTTCCAACCCAAGCCTTGCCTGAGGTGGTTAAGAGGAGGCTGAAGGAGTGTGTCTCTAGAGCTAATTTTAACATGTAGATGTTGGCTGTTCCATTTGTAGATTGTTTGTTTCTTCATCTTTTTCTCTAACACAATATATGAAGAAGTTTCCTCTGGTGTCTGTCCAATCTCTTCGATCGGCGGAAGATACTTCTAAAACTGGCAGGGACAGGGCTATAAATACAGTAGAAGGGTCCTTTGGATCTGAGTCAGAAAACCTACATCTTCCATCTCTTGGCTACTCCGACTTTTTATTCCTGTGAACTTGAGGCAAGTGCTCAACTTTCGCAGACCTCAGTTCCTTCATTTGCAGAACAGAGCTGATCACGCCCCCGCGGGCCCTGAGGACCTTCGTGACGTTCTGGTGAGGTCATGCATGCAGAAGCATGCTGCAGAGACTGATGAGCGCTTCCCCATGGGCGATGGTGGAGAAGGTTAATAAAAGACTGCCTGTGGGTGGCATTTACATTTGTGCCAGAAGGAATTAACTGAAAAGCTTTTGACTGGTGTACTGCTTTTGTCTTATCATTAGGGTGATCTTATTAATAATGACAGAAAGAAGTTTCTGTGCTAATCTATGGAATCTGATTATGTGTCAGTTCTCTCCCCTGCACTATTACACAGAAGCTCTTCTGCCTTTTGTCTTTCATTTCCATTTGCCCGTTCCGTGGCTCCCAAAGAAACGGCCTTGTATCACTGTGAAAATACCAGAGACTCTAGAGTAAAATAACTCAGTCTAGAATAGGCTGACACGTATTGTTTGTATCAGTCGTCTATGCAGTGGGAATATTTACCAAGCAAATTATGCCTCTAGGCGGTGTTCATCCATTTGCAGTGCTGTTCCACGCAATAAAGAAAATGCTTTTCTTAAATGCCTCCTGCACCCAGGGCTCTCTAGGTTGCAAGTAGAAAGAAACAGTGCAACTCAAAAGGCTGGGAGTTTCATAAAGTTTGGTTTATGAACCTAAAAAGCGAAGAGGCACAGTGCTGGGGCTGACAAATACTGATCTGGCCTAGCAGTGCCACTAAATGTCTTCATTTCTTTTCTCCATCCGCTTAGTTTTCCATGGTGTTAGCCTTATTCTGAGAGTCTCCCCTTGTGATCCTAAAAGTGGCTTCTGGAGGGTCATAGTACCATAGGTACCACTGTTCTCAGCATCTCTAGATGAAGCTCTGTCAAGTGTACCTGCTGGGTCTGCTGAGGTCTTGTGCCCAGGACAGAAAGCAGGGGGGTAAGGGGAATGGGCTGAGCCAGCTGCCATAATCCGGATCATGGATATCACCGCTGGAGCCAGATGGAATCTCCACCGGATAATGGGGACTCCCAGGCAACTGAGGCCTCCCTGTGGGCCTTTCCTGTTCATTCTGGGTGGTTGGTCAGGATTCCTGTTGATGAACTCTTAGTTCCATTAGTACACCTATCTTAAACTCACAAATGAGTCTCTGTTAAAAACAATACATGGCACTTGGTTTTTCACATTGCTCTGTCCTCCGCATCCAGATTCTCGGTCTTCCTTCCCGAGTCGCGGCGCTTACAGGCTTCTTGTCTCCTGTACCCCTAGCAGAACCTCCTGGTCATGGGCACTCCCTGCCGCAGGGAAACCCCTGTGCTCCTTGCTTGTGTTATGACCGAGGGTGAGTGACTGAACCTCTGAGCCACAGGTTCTCTGTGAAATGTGCCCTCCTTACACGGTTGTTAAGAAGATTTTCTGAGATGATGCATCTGTCCCAGGGAGCAGCTCAGTGACCGACCTGTAGTTTCTGATCTCCGTCCTGATAGTCTGAAGCCAAGTCTGCTGGTGCCCTGGGGAAACCTGCTTTGCTAGATGCTGAAACCTGGGGTGGAGATGCTTGCCAGGGTCTGAGCCGTTTGAACGCTGGCTTGCCAAATCCCCGGGGGCTAGGTAGGGATTGGAGCAGAAATCAGTGAGGAAGTCAAGGAAGCCGATGAAGGAGGGATATGACCTCAACCAGGCAGAAGCAGCCAGACTGCTGTCCTGCCGTCGCACTAGCAGCCCTCAGCTTAGATGAAGCCTGTTCCAGAAGAGGGCTGGGGTGCAGAAAGAGCAAGTTAGCTCCAGCAGTTCTTAGGGGTATCCTGTGTTTAGATGGTTAAACTTCAGGGTGCCTGCCTCCTCCTGTTCAGAAGATCCCAGTTTCTGATGAAAAGCCAATAATTTAAAATTAATTTTTAATAATTTTTTTTCTTAAAGGATACCAAAGTACTGGTGGATTTAAGCAATCGGTACATAGTCCTATCCCTGTTCAGACTCTTCTGAGGCTAGTTTCCTTATTGCGACAGAGAGGATGGCCAATTCTGTAATCTTTGCTGTCCTCATTGAAATAACAACAGGAGCCAAGAGCCC